>MU853974.1:0-50849 GCA_033297225.1 Diplogelasinospora grovesii | reverse complement strand
AAAGCAGTAGTATTGATGATGAAAGGTGTGGTAGTTGTATGGTGTGGGTGGGGAAATCAGGTTTTTGCGGTGCGCTTTTTTTTTTGGCCGGGGTGGACAGGCAAACAGGCACCGTAGTCGCTCGCCGTGTGACATTAGCGTCCCGCTCGCGAACCTTGACGAATCAACCCACCCATTTCTCGCGAAGGAGCTCCACCTTTTCAACTAAGGTGATGCCAGCGGGTGGGGTAATACCAAGTGCGTCCAGGAAACCGGTGACAGCAGCATCTATTTCAAATATAAACATCTTCATATCTAATTATCGAAGAGGGAAAGCTTACCATTTAAGTGGAGAAGTTCGGCCATTGTCTTCGGAAACTTGGGGATAACCACTCCGGTCGTGATATTGCGAAGTGGAAGGAGATGAGCGTGAAGGTCCTCACCGAGCCTCTTTGCGTTAATAGTGCAAACTTGGGAATTACTGATGCTGGAAATATGTAAGCAATTAGCAAGATTTGAAATAAGAAAAGACATACCGATTTTCCATTCTGTCCATACGTTTTGCCTGGGCATTAAGCGCATCCAGGATAGCGTTGCCCCGATTTTGCATTCTGTCCATACGTTTTGCCTGGGCATTGAGCGCATCCAGGATAGCTTGGTCTTGCTGGAAGGCTAGCATATTTTTGGCTAGCATATCTTTGATGTGGGGTATTTCTTCGGACAACTCACTGAGGACACCCACCGCTATACCAATTACGACATCTTGATGATCCATGCTTGCAAAGACGATGCTTGGATGCGTTTGAGTTTCTGATGTGTTGTGAAAGAAGGTTTCCAAGTTTGGCGCAACCTTTCTTATTAGTGTGCTAGCGGAACCTGGACAATCCCTTTGGGCGTGAACAAGACCACTGTTTAGATAACAGGGAATATAGACGAACGCTATTGGGTGCCATTGAAAATCATGGCTTTTTGGTACCGGTACTAGCACCATAGGTAGAAGGGTCGGCCACAAATTGGTGTTGTGGGCCCACGCTAAAAAGTGGTCTTGTTCACGCTCAAAGGGATGGACCTCGCCACCACTGGAGCCAAGTCTAACCACGTGATTGACGCGAAACGCCGCAGTAAGAATCAGTTTGGGTGGTCCAGGCTTCCAGATCCTTCTTGCTCTCTCCAACTTGTTTATTTGTAACATGTTAAGTTGACCAACGCACCCCAAGACTCTCCAAGCAGAACAACGCAACAAAACACACTTCGGTATCTTCATACCTCGCGAGAAATACACGTCGAACAATCACCATCGAAACCCGACCGGATTTGCATCAAGAGATCTCTCATCCACTCCAACTACCAAGTTTTGGTCTGCATACGGACTCGGACACCCAACCCCGCTCTGAGCAAGCCTTCACTTCCAGCTGACGCTCACTGCACCCGACCGCTATTCCGAAAAGTCAGCGAAAGTGGCATCCACCAGCAGTTATGGCGCCAATGAAACAAACCAATAATAATCACAGTAGTAGTAACTATGGCGAGGATGTTGTCCGTCAGGCCGATATCCTTGCCAGTTGCTACATGGTTGATTCCGCCACTGCGTCCCTGAAGGGGCTTCACTACTGCACTACCGGCGTCACAGGTAAGCACGAGCTTCTCCTTTGTTACTATCGCCGCTTCATTGAATCTAACAGGACTCTTTCTGTAGGGGCCGAGTGGTATTCCTGAGGTCCCTTCGACGGGACTGCCATCTCCGCCTTCAAGCCCCCCCCTCGCGGCCATCACCTCGACCAACCAGCTGGCGCTGACTCCTAAGGCAAAGTCGCGCAATAGCACTAGCAACAGCAATGGTCGAAACACTAGCAGGGGAAACAACAACAATAACGCTCGACACCACCGTCGAGGGGGGGCAACACTACGAATCAGGGAAGAATGTGAGAGGTTCTTCTGCGAGACGCTGCGCGCTATGTTCCTGGGTGAGAGGTACACTGCTGCGCAGCACTCCGGCCTGACGGGTGTTTATGACAACAATAACAATGATGATTACTACCGCAATAGTATCGGAAACGGCATGGGCTGTGATGGGCCCGGAGCCGGTTCTATCATCGACGCCAACGGACAACTGACGCCTCCGGACGATTATCCAATAGCGAACCAGGCCCTGATGGCCAGCCGTGTCGGCGTCGGCGTGCGTCACGATATTGACGCTTGGCTAGAGATCTGGGACTACGCCGGCGGTGCGAGCTTCCGTGCTTTCGTCTCGGAGGATGGCGGGGATAGGTCTCTTTTTGTGTTCTTTGACGATAGCATTCTAGGCCGAGACTTGAAGAAAGCGTACGTATATATAGCCTCTTCCCATTTCATACAGAACTCCTATAGCTAACATTTTACTAGACTTGTGGCGCTGATCGAGCTCGCTGAAGGTCCTCTGTTTTGCTCTCATATGGTCATCTGCATCGATAGGTCGATACCCGAAGACGATGGAAAGGCGTTGGTAAAGGGCTTGCAATGGGCTGGCTTCTCGCTGACCACTCTCGATTATTGGACGGGTGGATATGACGTTGTCAGCGACAGGTGGTTGTTCATGGGCATGGAAGTATGAATGACGGACTCGTTCTTGGCATCTTAGTCCTAGCAGTTTCATTCGCGTTTTCCTTCATCCCTCATCCTCCATCCTTCATTCTTCAATTCTCTTGGTGTGGTTTCAAACTGGGCACGGCGTTATTTCCCAAATGTCACTTTTTACTAGCTGAGGGGGGCTATGAGTTCTTATATATTAAATTGCACAGATTGGATCCAGTGAAGGCGTTCTTCTCTTCTTGAACTCATCATCTCCAGGACATTTGGTCTTGGTGAATCTCATCACTCATCAACGTGAACTATATAAAAGTACCAGCAAGCCGCATTAGAGCTCACCCTCAAACTGCCTGACTACCAGTCCTTTCTCTGCCAGGTAGTCTTTTACTTGCTTCACGGTATACTCGCCCCTGTGGAACATGCCTGCCCCTAACGCAGCGTCTGTGGTCGTCTGCTCAAACACCTCTTGGAAATGGCCGGGGTTACCGGCTCCACTACTCGCGATGACCGGTATCCTGACGGCCTCTTTTACCTGTGTAATCAGCTCCAAGTCAAACCCGCTGTTCGTGCCGTCCTTATCTATGCAGTTGAGGAGAATCTCCCCTGCACCCATAGCTTCAACCGCTTGCGTAAGCTCGACGACATCTAGGTCTCTGGTTTCCCGTCCACCCTTGATCGTGCACGCATACCAGCAGTATTCCTCCCCTTTCGGACCTGGGAGCTTCGTCTTGATAGTTGCGTGCCGTGTGGCAGCCTGCTTAGGCACATACACCCTTTTGGGATCGACACTGACGACAACCGCCTGGTTGCCGTAAGCTTTGCTGATTTGCTCGATCGCCGTGTTGCCGAACAATGTCTTGCCGGCGTTGTAGTACTCTTCGGCAGCTAGCACAGCATCACTGCCGATCGACACCTTGTCCGCTCCACTCTTGAAGTACATGGTCGCAATCTCCAGTGCCGAAACCTTGGACCCGTCCACGTCCGATGTGTCGCGTATGCCGCCGCCAATGGTAAGTGGAACGAAGACAGTCTCTGACGTCCGCCTCAAGATTTCCAACATGGGCAGGTCGGCAAGAGGACAATCGCGGAAGGATGTGATGTTGAGGAATGTCACCTCGTCGGCCCCTTGCTCGTAATACCGCTTCGCCAGCTCGACCGGCTTTCCCAGATTCCGAACAGACCGGTCAGACGACTTCTCGCGCACGTCGTATTGGTCCCCTTTTGTGACAACTAAATCGCCCTGGTCGTTTGTCCGCACATCGAGGCAGGCAATAACACGTCTGGTCAGGCCTTCGGCAGCGACGAGTTGGTCAGTCGGAGTAGAGACTGCCTCCGGCGGGTTCATGGCGAGTGCTTTGGCACCGGATCCGTCGAGAAATGCGCGAATCACCCTAAGCCCTGCGACGCCGCTCTTCTCCGGGTGGAATTGCGTGGCGAAGATATTGTCCTTTGCGACGGCGCCTACGAAGGTCTCTCCGCCGTACGTTCCCGTCGCAACTGCCCAGCCCAAGCCTTCTAGCTCCCCCTTCTTGTATGGATACTTGTATGAGTGAACGTAGTAGTATTTCGAGCTCGGCCGGAGGTCGTACAGACTCGGACTCGTGGGGCAGGACGCGTTATTCCACCCGATGTGCGGGACTGACTTGGAGCTGGCGTCGAACTTATCTAATGCGCCTGGGAGAAGACCAAGACCGGGACATTGGGGGTCCTCGGCGGAGCTGGAGAAGAGAGCCTGTAGTCCGACGCAGATACCCATAAACGGCTTGCCAGCATCTATGTGCGCACGGAGGGCGGGTAGGTAGCCTGCAGAGGACAGCATCGAGAGACAGTGGCCAAAGTGGCCGACGCCAGGAAGGATCAGCTTCTATATCAATTCATATGTGATTAGCTCCATGTCGCTTCTATCCCTTGACCCGTCCCGGCGCAACGCAGGAAGCCTCAGAGCGCACCTCAGCATTTGCGACCTCCTCCGGTGACCGGATCCATTCGACCTCGTAGCCAATCTTCTCGATGGCGTTGACAAGACTGCGCACGTTGCCGGCGACATAGTCGAGGAGGTGAACTTTCGGCATTTTGGCTGACTACCTTGCGGGTATCTGGTAGCGCGTGTTCTGAAGGTGCAGTTACCCGTCCGAAAGTGACGCGCGCGGGTGAGTCAATGCTGGATAGATGTTAGAAAATCTCGAAGGCTTGTGATAGTAGCGGGGCAGCTTCGAACTACCCCTCCATGGGCCGCAGGCCATTGAATTGTGCCAGATCCGACCGCTAACTTTTGCCCAGGTTATCCTTTAATAAGACACACTTTGATCGTCTATACATTTTCCAGGACAACAGAATTCACACATGTATTGCTTGCAACCTCATCATTCGCCTGAAGACTCAAATCCGGTCCATTCAAGTTCCTGACATAGCTTACGAGGAACCTTGCTTCATACCACCAGCAAGGACCGGCTTTTAGCATCAACGTGTCGTACGCCCTTGCATTCCTTCTCAAGAAGAATCCCTTGTTATGGCGTCGGTCTTGTCGGCCAATCCACCCGACACGAATGGCAGCATGGACGGCGAGGACGATTGGGAATACGAGTACTCGGCAACAGAAACAGAGGTATTGCATGGCTGTGCAACTGGTGGCGTGCATCGTTAACGGGGCTCTAGACGTACTATCTCACCTTAGACTTTTCGGTCCGTGACTTCCTCGAAAGACGAACAGACGATATCGTGCACAACACGCGAGGGGGGTATCGAGTCTGGTACAACCCTCTCTACAATGTTCCCGAACCACGGCCTACCAATCCGGACCTTGTCGAGGATAATCAAGATCCTGACGACGAGGAGCAACCGGAGCGCGAGGAAGCAGACCTCGATAACATCGGCGTGCCACACATTCCCACGCAACCGCGAGCTACGATGGATGACTCGCACGAATATCAGGGAGCGCAGAATGGGCATTTGTCAACTCAGCCCAACGACAAGCCCTTGGAAGAAATACAGATTCTGGAGCTTCACTCACACAACCCAGTAGTCTCGTATCGCAACCTTGTCTTCCGCGGGACTTGGGCTGAAAACATCGGAACCGAGCTGATCCTGACGCCCCACGATGACAAGGCACCACTGCCAACTCTTCGCAACCTACCTAATGACGTCGATCTCTTAGCTGCCAGCGCTGCGCGAATCAACTTCAAGGAAATAACCCTAATTCCCAGGGACAGGGACTGTATCAACAGCTTCCAAGGGGGTGTACTCAGTAACAAATATCGCGACCGGGAGGAGATACCGGAGCGGTACAAGCGCAACAACGGCATATATGTGCACATAGGCGGGGACAAGCTAGGCCAGCGCCAGCCACAAGCACACTTCCTTGAAGACCTCATCACACTCAAACGCAAGCGTGGCGAGACAGACGAGGTCACGATCCAAGCGATGGAGACTCGGCAGAATGGGCTCATGGTGGAAGATGAAGAGGAGGAACGGCGGCGAAGAAAGGCCGAGTCCGATTATGCGCGCCAACATAACTGGCGCGAAAGAAACAAGGCAGAGGCAGCGGTTGCAAAAACGGCAGAGGACCGATACGTCCCGAGACAACAGAGACGCCAAGGGAGCGGGCCCAGTAGAGCCAGCGGAAGTAGAGGGCTTGCTGGTAGGCGTGGAGGCAGGCGCCGCCGTGGTAGACCGGCGATACTTGTGAGGCGCGAAAGTCAATCCGAACAGCCTCAGAGCCAAACAGCCGAGCAGGACGGCGGGTCGATAGCGACGCCTGCGCGGTGGCAAGATATTTCTAGTGCTCCGCATGGCTAACGCCCTCACGGAGAAGTAGGCCAGTTGCCAGTGACAAGACAGCTTGAAAGGCTTCCCGGGTGATGCAAGGCTAAGCACACACACTTCCCCCGCCGCGTGATAAAATACCGGGGGCAAGCAGTCCAATAACCTCTACGGACTGCAAGGCGTGACCACTATCAGATTAAATGAGGGGCTTGCCGGCTTGCCACAAGCCGTAAATGAAGCGTTCATCAGCCATGCGTGAGAGATCACAACTGTGTCCGCCTCATTTTGGGCTAACATGCCAGCATGCTATGTAGCAAGACTCCAGCTCCAATGGGCGCTCGGGGAGATCCCATGCGGCTGCTTCGGCAGTGCTGAGTGGAGCCTGACGCGGCCTCGTGGGTCCTGCCAGGCACGGCGACGCTAAGCAGTAACGTAATAGAGCCTGTAGAGGTTACTCCGGCGCAAGCCGAATTTATCAAGTGTTCAAAGTCCCTGGGACTTCTACCGCTGTGTGACGTCGGGATGTCACCCGCCTGCAATCCGACATTCCAGCACTGTTGGAAATGTTTCCCATATTTGCGGGAAGTCGGCAGCTGCCACGCTGCCACGGTGCGAACGTTGCACAACTGCTCAGATGGTCAAAAACGTCTGGAAATCTCCATTAAGTTGTTTCGCTCACGACTCTACTCCACAAATGCATGCGCCGCCTCTAAAATTGGATCCCCGTACCGCCTCCCAGCCCCACGTCCGAAACGGCCGACCCAAGACCTTGGATCTGTCAAACAAGTGCCGTGGCTTCCTCTCCTTTCACATTTCCGCTCCGACGAGACCGTCAGTCCTACACATTCGCTTTGTCCGACATGGTCTACCACCTCCGGCGAGCATCGATCGGCCTTGTCTGTCTAGCAACGCTCGTTTTCCTCCTCTGGCTTCTACCACGCATACTCAACCCTACTCCGCCAACTCCGGAGGAGCGCAAACGCGATCAGCGATGGGTGGACTCGTCGCCGTACTGGCTTGACCGCCAGGCGTGTCGGTTGCTGGGCCTGTGTGGCATACATCATGTCAAATGGGATGCGCCGGCACTGCCGGAGAAGGGAGGGAATGATGACGGTGGCGACCTGAGATTGGAGCTGCTGGAGCGATTAGCTTTGGGCTGGAGCGAAGAAAGGCATTTTGTCGCAAAGACCGGTACAGACAGCTGGGAAACGGCTCCCGTGCAGGACTTGAGGCGAAGACGGATCGGGGCTGCGCAGTCTGGCCGCGCCAAGATCTTGGAGGAGATCCCGGATTATGTACTTGCGCATGCGCCGCTGGTGCACTTGTACTCGGGCGAGAACTTTTGGCCAGCGGATATGGCGGAGCACATTCGGCATATGGAGCCGCTTCTTGCAGATGGCTTATTGGTCAACGCGTCGGAACCACTGGAGTTGGGCGATCTGGGACAGCTCAACGCCCAGAACTCGACAGTCTATCTAACTAGCAAAGATGATGTTGAGAGCAGGCCGGAGTGGCTGCACAGCCACATTGGAATTCCGGTACCCTTCGACGATGACGAGAGGAGGGGTGCTGGTGACAGTGACGGGGAGAGAGGTCTGGATGAGCATTGGGGTTGGCGTGATGATACAAGGAAGCCTAGCGAAGGCACAACCTGGTGGGATGTGGATAAAGAGCATCCGCCGCATCGGATAGCAGACCCACAAAAGCTCTCAGACCGACAGCGAGACCGGCAGCGAGACCGACAGCGACGCCAACGTCAAAGTCGGGCATTCCGCGAATCCCAACAACACCCTCTTGTGGGCGGTTTCCAAGAGGACGAGAAGCCTAACAACCACAGCAGCGGATATTCTGATGGACCGGCAGTTCTCGTCCTCGTCGACAAAGGCGCTGGTATTCTGGACGCCTTCTGGTTCTTTGTGAGCATCGTCCTCTTAGACCTAGCGCTGATCAAGTGCTAATTTCAAAGCAGTTCTACAGTTACAACCTAGGCCAAACCGTTCTCAGCATCCGCTTCGGGAATCATGTCGGCGACTGGGAGCATTGCATGGTGCGCTTCGAGCACGGCATTCCACGTGCCATGTTCCTCAGCGAACACGCTGGTGGGAAAGCGTATGCGTGGCAAGCGCTGGAGAAGCGGGCAGCGCGGGACAAGAATAAGCCGGCGCGGCCGGTCATCTACTCGGCCGTCGGAAGTCATGCCATGTACGCCTCGTCCGGCAACCATCCGTATGTCCTGCCTTTTGGCATGCTCGCCGACCAGACAGACAAAGGTCCGCTGTGGGACCCGGCACTAAACCACTACGCATATTGGTACGACTACGAGAGGGATCGGGAAGGGGCAGATACGACGGAACCCCGCAGCCTGACACCGGCGGCATCAAACCCCAAGGCGCCGACCTCGTGGTTCCATTTCGAGGGGTACTGGGGAGAGGACATCTATCCACTCAGCGACAAGCGCCAGTGGCGTCTTTTCGGGCAATATCACTACGTCACGGGTCCTCTTGGGCCCAAGTTCAAGAACCTGGACCGGCAGAAGGTGTGTCAGACGGAGAAGTGTACCATACTGTACAGCATCGAAGCCGGCAAGAAGTCGACTTGGTATAGCTAATCGCATATTTGCATAGAAGGGGGGTTGGGTATACCCATGTCTTTTCAGGATTAAATCGTAGAGGGCATAGACAATAAACTATGAGTCAATAACTGAGCCGTCTCCGCTTCTTCCGTGTCTTTTGTTGGCCCGTGGAGAGACTTGCATTGGTCAAAGCACTGCTCCGGGCACTCGCGGAACGGTCGCAACGAGTGGTGCAGTCGGGTCCACTGGACGGAGGCATTCCAGAACGTCGAAAGATCGGTTCCCACTGGCTGATTGAAGCAAGTCACGCCACCATATAAGTAACGCACGAAATACGGTAGACATAATGCCAATGCCTACAAAAGAATGCGCAACCGGACTTCCAATGGTGTAATCCGACCTCAAGCACATTAATGTGTGCCTCGATTACGTGGAACTAACAAGAGCACAACAAGCGATAGGGTGATTTTATGGATTACATGACTGGATCAGACCACGTTGGAGTTCATGATTGCGCCACATTGCTGTGTGGGCGTTCAGCCACATAACCTGTCTGTTGGCTTCGAACAAATGCGAACAGTCGGAGCTGAAAGATGTGTGGGACAGGCAGACGGCCACAGACCAATCTAGTAGTGTCGATTCAGCCTCCCAGCCTTGGCTATCTCGATGGCTGTTGAAATCAGCAGCTTACCCTGACTGCCACCCGGGTATGGCCGCGGGCCGTCACATTAGCTCCCTGGTCCAGCTGATCTAAGGCCGGCAGTTCATTGAAGACTGCGTGTTTATGCCAGGCAGTGGTTTGACTTTCTCTGCGGGAAACGCGGGCGTTGAGGTGGCGCGTGTGAAGAGCCTGGTATACAAGACCTGATGATAATCCGCCAGTCATTCATCACTGGCGTCGTGATAGCTAGTGTCGGGTGTAGGTTGCAATAACACTGAAAAGATACAGTTCTCACCAGTGTTCTACCAGTTCTCACAGACAAGCGAGTAGCAAATCACCTTTAAAGGCCGAGGGCTCAACCAGAACCCAACGTCAACATGACGTATTTACCAAGTCTTACTGTCGGCGAAGTCGCAGGAATAATCAGTGGTTCCCTCTCTATCTGTAAGATGCAAACGACGACAGTCACGTTGTCTATCGTTCTAATGGCTGACAACATACAGTGTCGGCTACCTTTCCCCTCCTCGTCACCCTTATCCTCGTCTGGATAGTCTCGAGCCGTCATCTCAACGCTGTCACTTGGTCAGTTGCTGGTCGGGCATTTCAAGAGACGAGCCTCCCACTTCTCCTCAACTCAGACGGCGTGCAGCGCAAGTTTGTGTCTTGGCCGGTGTTCGTCACTACCTCCGTCACCACTGTCGCGGCCTTCGTACTTTTTGTGGCCCATTTTCTCACGCCTTTGCCGCTTTCGTCAGTCATACAGACTGACGAGCAAACTTCCGCCGTCAATTTCACTTATGTTCCCGACACTGGCTTCTTCGGCCAAGGCACAAACCCGAGGCCTATTCGACCTCTTTCGCGGGTCTGTTGGGGCAACAATACGAACTGCCCAGGCGCGTCAAGCCTCTTGGAGATTCTCAGCAGTGGAGTTAGAGGCACCACGATTGCCGGTCCGAAGGATATTCAATATCGAGATTTCCTATATGGTCCGGGCAATGGATCGTCGAATGGCGGACAGCAGCTTACGGGCTACTTCAGACCAATCCAGCCCGTCATGCTGGAGAGCTCGATGAGAATTGTCGAGGGTCTAGTGGTGGATGCCATGAACGGCGGCGTCGGTCTCAGGAACCACACGGTTCCTGTCGGTCTCGAGCTCGGGGCAATATGGCAAGAAGACCTGCTCTGGGTGCAGCCTGAGACTGTTTGCGAACCTACCAATTTCACTTTGCACTTTTCTTTCCCCACGCAGAACACCAGCTACCTCCAAGATGATGGAGCCTTCTCCAACCGAGACTGGTCTATTCCTGGTCCGAGATGGGACATTTACAATTCCTCATCGCTCTGGAATGTCAGCGGTCCTGTCCCTAACCTACGACAGCGGGCTCATCTTGCTAGTTGGTGGAACAATTATTTCACCGCCCAGGCATTGGGACTTTCAGAGGGATCGAGGCTCTCTATCGGCGATGTTTATTCGGACAACTTCTCGACCTACACGGCTTTCATCTCGCCGTTCGCAATCTCAATAAGCAACATGGATGGTAGCTACTTCGATGCTTCATGGCCAGCAAACCTGTACAGATTTGCGAGGTTGTTCATTGACAGACTGGGTATTCCCATATCCCAAATGGTTCCAGGAGTCAACGAGAGCCGGGCCTTCCAAAGTCACTTTACCGCTTATGGTATGTCTAGAACTTCAATCAGCGCACTGCAGTTCGATGGCTGTTAACCTGCTACAGGGCGCAGATGCTCGGGTTACGACGATTCAGAACCCTCCAGCTCGTCGAAGCCATACATCCGATGCGGTAACCTTTACGGCGTTCCAGTACCTGAAGACTCCAGCACCTCGCAGCGGTTCGTATACGGATCAAGCTACTCACAGCAAGTCTATGCGTGTGCGTCGTCTGTCAAGGCGTCCATAAAGACAGTCGAGTTCAAACTGAACGGAACGGCTAGCCTCACGAATCTCACCGTCTCTGGAATCTTCGACAAGACGTACAGCAGTCCTGAACGCGAACCGCTATGGGGCGTGGAGCGAGTTGACAGCGCAACCGAGCTCACCATTCAGAACATCGACGTCCTATGGGGTCTGGTAGATGGGGACTACGCAAACCACAGCGGTATCGAGTTGCGACGAGGCAAAGAGCTCTACCTCCCCGCCACGTCGCAGACAAACATCTTTGACTTCCGTGATAATCTTGCCGCAGCCACTGCATTTACCGCTGCGTGGAACAACGTATACCTGTTCGCTTCTTGGATTGCTGGGACTTCCATCGCGGGACTCCCTTCCTACTCCGGAGAATCGCAGTACGCCCTGTTTCTGAAGTGGCTTGACTTGTCGTCCAGCCCAGGTGGTGCCTTGCAGATCCTCAACCTTATCTGGACCGACCTCGTTGCCTCGGCGATAGTCGGCACCAAGACTGGCTTCGAATCGAACGGTAGCATCAAGGCGTTAGCGACCGGTGACCATGCAAACGGGACAAGGCCGGTTCACATACACCGCAGCGCGATCACCTACTCCAATTTGCTCTTTGCCATTCCTGCCTTCGTTGCGGCTGCTATGTGGGTGACTGCACTCGTACTCGCGGCCGTCCTTCTTCTCTCGCATACGGTGACAAGACGTATGATCAGTCATTACATGAATCAGACTTCTCTTGGACGAGCGATCCTCAATGCGGCGAACCCTGGCTTGGCTGTCGCTACGGCACCGACCTCGAAATGGCTGAGTGAGGCTGGCGATATCAAGGTGGACATTCCCCATTTTCCGGGAAAGCCTTCAAGTCCGCTGCCGAATATCGCGCCTGCCCAACCTGAACCGAATACGCGTGAGCGGGTCGACTATCACGGCAACATGGGGTATCCATCGTCTATTCGGACTGGCAATGCCTATAATTCCCAGCAGTGCTGAATTGATGAGCTAGAAGACGCAGCGCTTTAGCACGATACTTCAGACCCATACCCAAAGACACGGATACTTCGCTCTTGGCACTTTCTGGGACGACCTCAAACTGGCCAGTAATCAAACGGTTAGTTGCCGATGTGCATCAGTGCGGCTGAGGGGGCTGAAGTAGTGGCGTTGGTACAGAGTATGTACCCCGGGACTTGTTTCTGATAGGGGAGAATAGCAAGGAGGAGAAACTGGTTGGCATGCACTAGCTGCTGTTATCCTTGGTAAGGTAAGTCCGAACTATTCCGACTTGCTGCCAAGGGCTGAATGCGCAGCATGCAGCAGCTCAACCACCATGCAGGATTTGTTGTTCTTGACCAGTCGCATCTTGACATGGGGTAGAGCCTGGCCGATAACTGTGGATCGGATTCCTTTATTTGCGTATCTCCAAAGGATGCATTTCTCTCATTCTATTATTTTTGGCGATAAGAGTCTACATACCTAGTTACCTATATAAGATATCACACAACAATGTTCAAAAAACTCGTCCACAAACTCAAGAATAAGGATGGCGCGAATGATGGGGCACCTGAGACGGATCACCCCCACCCATGGCCGCAGCAGCCAGTGAGCTATGCCTCAACCGCCGGCGCAGTGGTCGACTACCGCCAGAGCGCTCCCACGGTCAGCGTGTTCAGCAACATGACAAGCCCCGCTCCAATCTCGTACATTCAGAGTCCGCCGTCGCAAGGGTCATATTATGGCAACTCAAATCTCGCGCCGCCGCAAGGGACGCCATCGGCACTCACAAGTCCGACACCAATCGACTACAATATGTCCCCGCCCCCAGCAGTCGTGCCGGTCTCGGGATATGCCCCGCAAACCACGAGCAATAAGTGGCAGCCGTATCCGCTTCCGGCCGAGTTACCGGGGGAGCCACATCTTGCTGGTATGATCCATGCCTGATAACTGGTGCTGAACATCAACTACATACTTTACCATAGACTGATCCCTATCTTGATTGTTAGAGCTGCCCACGACACCCCACATTCAAGTCAACGTAGTCAAGACGCCGAAAGCGCCACGTGTCATGCCCCTGCCCAGCCCGAAAACCCCCGGAAACGAAGCTCCGAAGTTCCCATCGCCAGACCGTGCTTCCCCTGCTACAGCAAGGAGCTGGTCTGACGCCGAGACGCTCGTGGGCTCGCCTCGTCCGCCGTCAAACTATGCACGACGAGATGCGCCCGGGCTCATCCCGGCTACCGTTGCCCCCACACCCATCACGGGCAGCTCGCAGTCCGGGCACGGCGGCCAGCCCGAGCCAGGCGTGACAAAGTTCACTGTCGAGATCTTTTGCCAGCGCAAGGCCAGCACAGCCACCAATCCAGGACAGCCGAGGCGGGAGGAGCTGCCCCGAGATATTCGCGAGTTTCGCCTGGCCAAGCTCGCCATGATTCAGGTGGAGGCCGGAGGCCGCACCTACGTCTCGCTCGATGTCGTCTTTGGCGAGGCTGACAAGGGGATTGCCGCCATTTTAGAAAAGCACTTTCTGGGTATGTGATTACCTATTTACGCCGTCGATGGAGCTGCAAGAGCCCCCCGCCCGTCTGTATTGGCTGCGCTGACAACAACAACAACAACAACAACAACTGCTTCAGTTATGCCGGGCAGTCAGCTTTCAAAAGCTGGAGGTGCTGTCAACAACGAAGGGCCAAAGACAGTATGGCAGATCAGCCCCCTGCGCGGCATCGCGTGGAGCAAGCAAGACTCGCTGCTTTATGTCGCGTTCAAGTCACCGGACGACGGTAAGTACACATACAACCATGGCTGATCAGATTGTGTGATGGGGTGTAATACAGTGTACAGTTTTGCTCACCACGTAAAATGACATCAGAATCGGCCTTCATAGCAAAGTTCAACACCCTTCAGCCCCTAGCACACATGGATGACTGAGGTATATTGTACCTGTACTCTGGGTCTACCAATGCTATGTCATAGTGACATCATGGTTGCACACTCAGTACCTGGTACTGGTACTCTCTGGAAACAGGGTCATCTCATCTACCAAGCACCTAGTAAAGGTTTCATGTGTGGTACGCAGGTTATTGGCTACATGTATTATCTGTCATTTAACTTTACGCCCCCTGCCATCGCATATCGAGTCGATGTAGGAAGAGATGCACCTTTGTCAAAGGGATAAGAAAGCTCGTCGTGGAAATCAACATTGAATCATTTGCCCAGCTATGATCCTAAGGTACCTACCTATACTATGTGCCCACATAACCTATCCGCCATTTTCATAAACTCATATCAAGCTTGCCCTTCAGTGGGCTGAACAATGCAGAAAATCAAAGGGGGTTTTGCCCCAAGCAAGGCCATCCATCGGCTTAACCTGACGGGTTGCCGTTGAACGCGAGGAGGTTGGTGCCGCTGGGAACGCCAGAGATGAGGCCAGAGCTGGCGAGGCTCTGGATGTAGCTGCACAGTGCCTGGGGGTCTTCTTGCCGGCGAGGGCGAGGAGGTACGCGCCGAGGCCGGTGATGTGGGGGGTAGCCATGGAGGTGCCGGAGATGGTGTTCTAGTGATCGTTAGCATCGGTAGTATCCTACCACACTTACAAGTTGACAACTCCAAGGGGACGGGCTTACAGTGTCTGTGGTGCTGCCGATCCAGGTGGACAGGATGTTGGATCCAGGAGCAAAGATGTCGACCAGGCTACCGTAGTTGGAGTAGGAGGCCTTGGCGTCATTGCTGCCGGCGGCGCCGACGGTGCGGACGGTGGCCTCACTGGCGGGGGAGTAGTTGGCCGCGACGGCCAAGAAAACGCCGGCTTTGACCATGGCCTTGGCCGCGCTGTTGATGGCCGACGAGTAGCCACCGCCCAGAGACATGTTGGCCACGGTACCGTTGGGGCAGCTGCGCGTCTTGGCATCGATGGTCACAAAGTTCATGCCTGCAATGACGCTGGAACTGCACACGCATCTGTCAGTCAGTTTCCTAGCAAAGTAAGTAGATCGGTGGGGGTTCCAGGGGTGGATGCAAAAAAAACTTAAAAAAAAAAACTCACGTAGTGCCGGATCTAGAAGCGTCGAGGACCTTGACGGCGTACAGCTTGGTCTTCTTGGCGACTCCGTACGAGTTGGAGCCGATGGTGCCGGCGACGTGGGTGCCGTGGCCGTTGCCGTCCGTGTTGGAGGTGTCGACGGAATTGTACAGGAAGGTTGCGCGACCGCCGAATTGCGAGTGGCCGGTGTAGATGCCCGTGTCGATCACGTACGCGCAGGTGCCGGCACCGGCACTTGCGTCGTACGCGTACGAGCTGGCGCCCTTGGACTTGTGCGAGATGCGGGCAAGTCCCCAGGGCGCAGCCGACTGCGAGACATAGGCGTTGATCTTGAACACTGCCTCCTGCTCAATGTACTCGACCTGCACGCAACATCGTTAGCTAGGTACCTATGCGCAGAAAACATGGCCGTGTATGCGGGCGCAAAGGGATGACTCACATCTGGGAGGCTCTGGATCTTCTTAAGGATGGCATCGTCGATGGCGGATGCGAAGCTCTTGAAGGCACCTGCCTTGTAGACATGGTTGGCCTTCCGGCCGAGCTTGCCCATGGCGGTGGTGAGAGAGGCTTCGCTGGCGCCGTCCTTCATCTTGACGATGTACTTGCCGGGAATGAGCTGAGCACCCCTGGGCTGGATGATGGGCGCTCGCTGCTCAACTGCTGGCGCCGGTGCAGGGGCAGCCAGCGCCAGGGGAAGAAGGCAGAGAAGACTGGTGACAAGCATGATGGAGGACTGAAGACGGCGGTTGATAGAACAGATGATGGGAATTGGAGTTCAGGGGCTGCTGTCGAAACCTTGAGTCTGGAGCAAGATGCCCCATGGACTGACTGCCTTATTTATCTAGGTCGTACATTGTGAAGAACTTCGGCATTGACGAAACTGGCAAACACCTTCCAAAAAGGATCGAGAACGCTGGCTAAAAGCCAAGACAGTCTTTAGCGGGTTCTGACCGTTCTGGAAGGAGTTCCAGTGTTCCACGATGACATCGCCGTCATGGTAGCAGGCTGACCAAGTTTGAGGTCTCGGCATACCGGCGAATGGGTTCAAGAAAGGTAGGAAACAAAACACACCTTCTAGTTAGGAGTCTTTCGACCCCCACGAGGTGCTGCTTGACGTTGCAGGCGCCGTTGGAGGGTTTTGAGGCGCAAGCCATGGCAGAGATTACCTTACTTCCTCCCCTGGCCACGGGAGTTGGGTGAACGTGCCAAGAGAACGGCAAGAAGCGCCAGAAAACGTGATTGCTAGTGCGGAATGGATAAGGATGCCTAGAAGGGCCACTACTAGTCGGTGCTAGTTGTAGCCGTTGGCCAATGCCGTTGGTGAAGGATGGCCGCGGTGTTCCCGGTTTGGCACTAAAATACTTACCAGGTAGTCAAGCTAGTCTGGCTACGCCGCCAAGATGGCAACTTGGCACAGGACGCAGGCCATCCAACAATCTTATCGTGCTCGCCTTCCTCATCCGGCCATTAATAAAATGGAATCGCCCAACATGGCGGGAGCTTCTGCCTACCAGCTGCAGAGTTGTGTGTAACGCCCAGCTTCAAAAGTTCTAAACGTTGCACCTTAACGACCGATGGCTGTTCAATGTTTTGTTTTCTGCGGTTAATCTAAACGGCTCACATCTAGTCTCAGGAACTCAGACCAGTTGTGGCGCTGAATTCTGCATGTACAGTACCTTTAAGCCCCACACCTTCCCGCAACCAAGAAAAGAGGAGTTCACGAGGATCACGGAAGGCAAACTCACTGAGGAGGAGCTCAACGAATTCGGCGGCCTCGGCGCTCGAAAAACAAACGCGACAAGATGGAATTCGCGGTTCAACAGTATGGAGCGAGTGACGCGTCTCCAGGCTTCCGTCAGTATATTCCAGTCTATCAAGTCATCAGAGCGTGACCCTGGACAGAGGTATCCAGTCAATGATGCTTCTCCCTTGACGGCTGGTCTATATTCGCCGTTACGATGGATATTCTCAAGCCGTTCAAATTCCTTACAAAGGAGTTCTAGGGTGCCGAGCGCTGTAATAGCCAGCTACCTAGGTGCAGTTTCGCGTGCACAACCGAATGATGTAGACTGGGTGCAAGACGGGCATCTCCTGCAGAACCGTCTTCACCCACGGATGATCCAGGTTCGGCGTTTTGCAGATACGGCTGATCCGGAAAGTACGGATGGGGGGCCCAGACCGTCTCGCAATCCTCGATGAACCTGCCCATCTTCTTCGCCTCCTCCCAGCGTCGCCGCAGCCATTCCAGCCGGAGCCTATCCATGTGCTCCTGGACATTGTCGGCCTTGTATGTCTTGAAGAATCCAGCGGCGCGAGCATCTCGGGGCGACCCGTGGTCCCGGTTGAAAGCGGCGAACCTTTCGAGCTGACTATGGTCTCGAGCGTCTACTTGCTTGACGCGTTCCTCGCCAAACATGCCAAACAGCCCCGAGCTGACGATGGGATCCGAGACGGGATCCTGCCCTTGCTGCCCCGTCTGCGCAACGTGGATGATGACCGTCCCCAGGCACAGCTCGTAAGAACGTCTCTGCTCGAGCAGCCTCTGAATCCACACATCGGGTCCTTCCTCGTAGAGGCTCCCCGCGAGGCAGAGATAGTAGCTGATCGAGACACGCTTCGCCTGCGCTCCCACGACCCAGCTCACCAGGCCCCCGCAGTACGGGTGGGTGAAATCATCGACCAATTGGTGCCAGTTGAAGTGAAGCACGTCGCGGGCCGGATCCAGCCAGACTCGGGGGAACCCGCCCATCCTCACCCACCCGCCATTCTTCATGGCTACATTGCGCGACTCGCGACAGACGCGCGAGATGAGAGGCGGGCAGCCCGAGTTGGCGCAAGATTGCGTTGAGCCGGCTAAGTTTAAGTCGCAGCTAGCTAAGTCTTCATCGTCATCGACTTCCCAATCCTATGTCGTTTGCATGTTAGTCGCCTCTCGCTCCGATTCGGCCGACGTTTCTTGCTTTGGTTGTTTTCTTTGAAAAGGGGGGGGAGAAAGAAATTCTGACCTCGTTCGGTTCATCAGCGTCGACGACTCGATAGGGCAGGCACTGCTCCCAGACAGCGTCGCGCAATTCTGCCGGAAAGGCGGAGAAATAGTGGAATTGAATGGCTGTTGAAGCCATCTACGATGTGTGGAGCTGTTATGCGGTTGCGCGTTGCGCGCTTGCTAACCACGGCGCGGCACCTCCCTCGCCAATAAAGGCGTCGACGACCCTTGTCCCCTCACTGTAGAGAACGCCGAAAGTGACGGCACGCGCCAGCCAAATTCGGCGGTCACAGCAGCGTATTCTCGCTTATCAGCGACCGCGGGGGCAGGTTGGTCTCGTCAATTTCGGCGAATTTGTCGGCGATGCTCCGTCGGATGACGGCGATGGGCGGCGAGGACAGTCCATAAAGTCGACTGGCTTGAGAATTGGGAGCTTTTTTGTGTTCCAGTTGCAGTCACAATTGACGAATGATTGACGTTGGTAAGGTCAATTTCAGACATTTTGGCTGTGCTTGTTAGCACTGAAAACAGCTAATTTTGGTGCAAAAATTCAGTCCTTTCGGTGGCCGGTATGGAGGCCTATAGGGGACACTGTTGTTTTTCAATTTTTAACCAATAGGAACTCGAGCCGGTTCTGCCAGCCTTCACCGTATACGAAGACTTCAAGTCGCGACGGATCGTATAAAGTACCTAAAATACCAGGGTCCCTACTTAAGCGCGTTATGGCATTAGCATGCTAGTGATAGTCATACGGCAATTATGGCCGCGACCCACTTTTCGCACCGCGCATACGCGCACGTGGGATTACGTATAGTAAAGCGTGCCACTTCACGTGTTAAGTTATGTGCGCGCTTTGAATCATGTGTTCCTTATACAGGGCGCAGCTTACACTCATTACTAAGCTCTCTCCTTTGTCATGTATATATATCGAGATCTTCGTTCACTCTGTTTTGTATCAATTAAGGAACTCTTTTCAACCTTTCGCAACGCTCTCCTCACAGGGTCTGCAGCTACCGCATCTACGTGATAATAGTCCTATGTTTCCTTATCTGCTAATGTGGCCTAAGTGCTCCTTCTTAACTTCAACCACAGAATTCCGTCTTGCTGAACGTGCTCAGATATTTTTGGGCGTCTCCCACGGCTTTGGCGTGATTTCCGCATGTTTTGATCACCTTTTTATTTTTTGAGTTCAACGACAGGTTCTTCACTACGTCGTCATACTTCCCAGCTTGAAAATCCGCCTGTATTACTCGGGGTTAGCCTTTTCGCAGAAATCTGCGGAGATGTTTGAAGAGCGAGGCAGGAAAATCGATATCTGATGACAAAAAGAACAAAGGGAGTGCATGATGAAGGTGATGGGAGATTCTTACTAGCTGCTGTGCGGCGTCTGCAGTTGTTGTTGTGCCCGTTTTGAGAGTCGCATTCCAGTCGATAGTGCCGTCCGCCTTGTTGACCGCGTCAGGCCCGAACCTTGGAAATCTGTAGTCGTGAATAGCAAATCCAGCGCGCTGTTAATGCCGGCGATGTTCTCCGCGATGCGCGCCGTGGCAATCTTTGCCCAAGAATCCCTAACTCTTTCCCAAGCCCCCTCTGCGTTAACCCCTTGTGCCTTGGCCTGTGACTCTAGTATTAGGTATTCATATACAACATAATACCACACTAAGCAGCTCTACACCAGACAACCACTATGACTTACATTGTTGACGGCTGTCTCGACTGGATCGAATACATCGGAGCTGCAAGACTCGAGTCAGCCGTTGAGCATGACCCCTATCTTCATATCCTGTCACCCGACCAGTGGCGCTGGCTCGAGTCTTTCTGTTCCGAGGACATCCGCCACGGCATCAATGTCCAGCTCGGTGTACCTTGGTATCGTCGGCGGTAAGGCCGGTTATCCCCGACCAACCTTTGCTCTGCCTTCATAGGGACCCTTACTGGTGATGTCTCGGCCGAGCTGATCCGAGAAGGGGCGTCGGTTCTTACTGTTACCGGGGAGGCCATCGGAGGCTGTACAGATGGGTATGACTCTTCCCCTTTGGTTCTCTGCCAGGCGCGAGAGACGCTGATTGTCGATGTATAGGCACACAAACTTCAACCCTTGGGTGGCAGGCACGCAAGGAACCGCGTCGGTCAGCGCATCGACATCCGCCATATCCGACCAGGTCTGTGTCATGGGCACAGGAGCTAACTACTACACCAATGAGGGCTTTTCCGGCATCTGCGCCGTCACGTGCGAGTATGGATATGTGAGTACCTTACTTGCTTGAGCATGGGTAGAGACATTGATCTCGAAGTCCCAGCCTGTTCCGAGAGCCTTGTTCTCGTTCTCCTCCTACACTCCTGACCAGAGTCCTTGCTAAATCTCGACAATGCAGTGTCCTCCTGGTGCTTGCATGTGCCAGCAACTTGGGCGGCAGAAGACATATCCCAGCGCTACGGGAGTTGCGGGTTACGCTAAATACGATCAGAATTTTATCGGGCTTTGTAGTTGGACTTGTAATTATGGGTTTTCCGACCTTTTCACCACCGAGTGCACTACGACCGAGACGACTGCGCCTGTCTTGGACTGGTCACCGTTTCTGCCGCCCGTGTGCACGGCTGGCGAGATCAACAGCGACAGTGAGTACCTATGCTGTTGACGACATTTGTACCTGGGGCTGCTCTTACGGGTTCTGCCCTATCAACATGTAAGGCGCCTGCTCCCTTGTTCCACCAGGGCTGGAAACCCCTGTGTACTGTGCCTTAGATCTTCTCGGTGATGGCTGAACTGGGCTTTGTTACAGATGCACATGCACGGCTACCGGCCTCCTTGTCGCGCTGCCTAAAGAGGTCAACACGTATACGAGCGATATTGACGCCGTCTACCCGGACGACGGCAACTTCTGGGCCACCCAGCTCTGCGACTGGCCCTGCGAAAATGTGGGATTGTGTCCTTGCGACTACCCGCAGTCGAACTTCACCTGCGACGTCACCAGCACGTCCGACCTAGACGCCATCGAGGGCCTGTCGCAGGAACGCGACATGTACTGCAACGGGCTAGACGTGCTGGACTGGCTGGCCGCCAACATGACTGCCGTGTTGGACGGCTACAACACCATTGTCAGCGGCGGGTACGACTCGTACTTCAGCGACTACGTCAGCTACATCCAGGGCTCGGTGAACTCGTCCATCGAAAGCTTCATGGCAGCCAACGGCACCGAGTACTTCTCCTGCTCCGGCACGTCGCTCTCGTACATAAACACCGACACCTCTGGCGGTTGTCCGGCGTGGTCGAGCTTGTCGGCGTCCGAGGACGCGGAGGACATTACACTCGCCTGGACCCTGGCAGATAGCGATGGCTTCTACGCCGTCTTGGAAGCCGTGTGGGGCGTCAACTCGAGCTGGGTCACCTTCGGCACCTACACTTTTGGCTATAGCTGCCCCCCGGAACAATGCGGGGAAGCAGCTTGGAGATGGACTTTCACGGGCTATCCAACCTCGGTAGCCACGGACGATATAACCGTGTACAATCCGCAGTCGGTTTTCACTTCGGCGACAAACGGGCGTACGTATCATGGCTTTTCCTTTCTCCCCATCTTCCTACCTGCTGTCTTCTTTCTCTCTCCCTGTGATTGCCCCTGCACTGCGGCCCCGTTTCCGAGTCCTGAGGTCTCACAACTGACACACCGCCAACATCATCACAGTCACCGACCTCCCCACTTCAATCTATGCCACTTATCTCGACTTTGTCTTCGGCCAGTGGGGCAACGGCAGCATCATAGACGCGGTCCAAGTCTACCAGACTGCCGTCAGCTCGGCAGCACAGGCGCTCGTGGCAATGGATCAGGTGGAGACGCTCGCGAAAGAGATCGAGGCGGCCGAGTCCGCAGCCAAACAGAAGGAAATGATTATGTGGATTGTCACGGCCGCGCTGTCCTTTGTGCCATTCGTTGGCGAGGAGGTTGCCACCGCTGTCGATCTTGCCTCCCTCGCAAGAGCCCTTTCCATGGTCAGTACTGCCTGTTCCTTCATTCACCCCCATCACATGGCCCCCAACACTGCCCTGGGAAGAACTCCTGGAACACCGCGATTCGTCCTAGGGCGATGAGTAACCTGAATGATGACTGATCCGGTTGATTCATGGTAGGCCGGCATCGCCGGAAATCTGGGACTCGACGTCTATACCATTATTGAGGAACCCGGCAGCGCTTACATGGTAATCATGGCCGGATGACGCATTTGCTATATGGGCAATACCTTCGATCTAAGAAGAGTCTATTAATACGGCATCCTTGAGTTAACTATGTTCTTATTAAATTCACGCCGTTTTAAGAGGGAGTACTTATATTAAGCCGTTATCTCGCCACTACTTATAGTATGAAGCTTAAAGAGCTGAACTAAATAATGCCTTAAAATAATAGTATAACGGTTTCTTTAAGGGGTATCTTACTCTTAAATGCTAACGGGATAAGGAACAGTAGTGTAAGGGCACGAATATGCTAATCCTCCTCCGTTAGATGGAAATCATTACTGTGTTAAGCCCACAAGCATTATTTGCCGTTTCCTAATGTTCCTAAGCAATCGCCTCTTGTATAGTGCTGGAAGGACACCGTCGCGATTCGATATGCAAAGGACTGATCTAAGTGCCCTCTCATCTTTCTCTGAAGCTGAAGGCAGTATTCAGTGCGTAGTAGCGTAGATGGAAATAAACTGCTACGTTAAATACCTACGTACGTCCTTTGCAGGTGAACAATAGATTCCAAATGTCGGAATTCAAGATAAAATGCAAGTGATTGTTAGATTTGCGATAGATTCAGAGTCTGCCTGCGAATCCTGCGCGCCGGGAAATCCTTGATAAACTCGCACTTGGGTAAAGCACCAAGGTAAGTTGGGTATACTTACGCTTATCTGTGCTTACGAGCCCATCTCGGTCATCATGTACTAACGTCCTCTTGTCTCGTCCGACTACCGCGAGCCAAACGTTGATCTCTCAACCGATTTACGGAACTTGCCACAATGGTAGTATCACACGTGAAAGCACGACGATGACGGGAGCTGTATGTAATAGCTGCGTATGAGCAGCTAGGGTTGACAATTGACATAAGTTACATCTGTGCTTATCGGCATTATAAACTCCGTCTATCGGCAAGTGTGTGCGAGTGTGTGAACAGATCCATATTCCATCATCCACCAACCGATGACATCGACAAAGATTCGTCCAGAGTCCTTTCTGTGACAATCCAAACTGAACAATATCCTGACTGAAAGTAGAGCTAGGGTGACCTGTGACATGTGTCTAGTAACGCAAATTTTCATGGCCACGGCCAAACAAACACAGATGCTGTAAAACGGAAAAAATAGCAAAACCCACTCAAGCCCCTACCGATCTTGATTATTTCCACCGCTCCCACCTTGGGGCAAGGATAAGCAGAAAACATAGAGTACAAAGAAAGGCAAAGACCCAAAGGAGGAATAAAACATCAAATCGCAAGCTGACTGTCCATGGTGCCTTCCATGGGCATGTCGTTTCCTTTTCTTTTCCGACGCCGGCCGACCGCCTTTTGATCTTTTAATCCAAATATAAATGTCATTACGTCATTAACGCACCTTTTCCCGCCTCTTTAGTTTTACCTCTCCGTCTTCCGCGACAGGCCGTGCCCGTTGATATGTAGAAATGCAACTTTGGCGCGTCTGGTGGTGTGAATGTATATCTGTAACAGTGCGTAGAAAGGGGAGAACGAAACAGGAGAAGGAGTGATTATGAAGCTGAACAAGCCGTCCCTAAGCTTGAAAAGTGGTAGCAGACGAAGGAGGAGGGCAGGGTAGGCGGCCCGAATAAGCCGTCGATGATGATTTTCGTGCGACTCAGGCTGCCCGCCGACACGACAGGTCGGAGGGGCAAGACACAGCATCGGAAATGCAGGCTCGTCGGTTATGTGAGTCGTGCGGGCGCCTCATGTATTGATGTAAGGCAAGACGAGCCGAGGGAGAACGACAGGCCTGAATTATCTATTTCGGCGCAGTCTTCGTTCCGAACCGTAAAGGAGTCCTCTCGGGTAGATGCCAGCAGCCTCGGCCGTAAGAAATTCTAGACCTGTCGATAACCCGCGAGTTTCCGGAGGATAGATAATCGATGCATGATGCATGATGGTTGATGATTGGTCCAAGTGTCTGGCTGTCCCTTTCTGCCCTGGCCAAGTGTGTTCGGGTGTCACAGGTACAGCGGATAGGTAAAGAAGTGTCGCACAACGAGGCAGTCAGCGATGTCGGGTGGCTGTGGTGTATCTGTTTCAGAATAGATTGTGGCGTTCCTCGTCCGTGGGAGCTTCCAGCCAACAGCAATGGTCGATGTTGTTGTTGCGTGTCCAGCTCATGCTGATTTGTAGCCCCACCCCTCCCTGCGCAGTATGTCTTGCAGTAGTTGGGATTATAGAGGGAACGGAAATCTTGCAAGGAAAAAAAGAATTGACATTACGGAAGCGAAACCCGAACCCTGCGCGTCGGAATGCTGCTCCACAACCGAGCAAAAAAAGAAATAAACCAGAAAACCAGAAAAACAAAAGAAAAGTCCAAAAAAAAAAAGAGAAAGAGAGAGAGAAAAATAGAGGTATGCCAGAACACCCACCATGCAGCTCCCTAGTCCCTGGCGAGTTGCTATAGCCAGGTTGCGAAGGGGTCTGGAATACTATGGGGTCACGACACCCCCCTTCCCCTCCTCCTTAACGGCGGCTACCTACAGCCACGCGGTGGCTGTCCGCGTGGCTTGTGCTACCGCTGCCCGCAGAACCAGCGTGGTGTTGTCCATGGGAGAGAGCAGCATGGGAGGAGGTGCTGTGATGGGGAAGAGTTACACCGCTGGTAGCCGCACTCGATGGTTCGGACACGTACCCAGCCGCGGTGACGCTGACGTGCGAATGATGATGCGATTGGGGAGGCTGATGATGGGCCGCTTCATGGGCGCTTTCGCTCGGGACGTAGGCTTGGCCATTGGAGAGCGTTGCGCCAGTGGTGTGACCGCCGCTCGAGCCGACGGACTCGCGCCTAGGAGCGGCCATTGTGTACCTGTATGTATCACCGAGCTCGAATGCGGGGCCCTGGCTCTGCAGGCTGCGCTCATGCTCGCCGAATATGGACTCTGCGCTGCCAGCGGTCGTGTAGGAGGGTGTGTCCGAGTTGGCCCGCGAGGACGACGGCGTGTGCTGGTGGTGACTGCTATGATGACTGCCACTATTGTGACCAGAAAGTGTTGGGCCAGCATGAGACGCATATGCCAGGCCCGAGGCGTCGAATCCGCTGCTGGCGTAGGTTGCCACCGCCGCCGTAGCTACGTCGGCAAGCGAGCTGACCGTTGGCGCGGAGGTGGCGGTAGAAGTCACCGTCGTCTTGACAGACCCCGGGTAGGGCATCGCCGAGGACCGCACGGCGGGATTGGGGAGGAGGCGGTCCGACATGGACGACGGCGTGCTGCTAGGCAGTGATGCGGCGACGCTGGAGAAGGAGAAGTTGGGCGAGTCGGCAGCGCTGATCGGATGGGTGGCTGCTCTGTGGACGAGGGTGGTGGTGTTGGCGGCGTAGCCACAGGACGAATCCGGCTCGACGTAGTACGTCGAGTGCTTCCCTCGCGACCATCCTCCAGTCAGCATGTGGACTTGGTCATGGCTCATGACTGGCTGAGGAGCGCAGTCAAGTCCGTAATCGAACTCGGCGGCGTAGGGTGAGCCATAGCTTGACATGGCGGGGTAGTACGGTTTGCTTGCCGGCGCCGGCGTGTAGGAGTAGGTCGATCCACCGCGATATGGGGATAAAACATCACTGGAGCCCAGGCCGGGCATCTCTTGGGCGTATTGAAGACTGGCCGTGGACGCCGTGGACGCTCGACTGGCATACGTGCGGGCATCGTCGAGGTTGTACATGTAGCTCTGTTCATTTCGCAACGGCGCTTCTTGAGACGACACCTGCCGGAAAACGAGAGTTAGAATAGGTCGCAGTCTCACTTCCAGCTGCCCGGTGCAAGGGGGAGCACCCTACCCGTAAGAAAAGACACGGATCCGCTCCCGCGTTCTTGCAGTTTGAACACGGTAGACCGTGACCTGGGTCGCCACTGCATCGGATCTTGCGCTTGCGGCAACGCCCACACTACGATAGGAGGCAACTCTGGTCAGCCCGAGAACAACTCAACAAGGAGAGATGGCAACAAGAAAACGGGGGGAAAGCAAGGTAGGCTGCGACTCCGCGTCAGGGGCATCCTTACCGCCACGGCAATTCTCTTCCTTTGTGGCGGCGTGTCGGGGTCTAGCTGCGGCTCCGTCATTGTGAGGGGCCTCGTGTCGTGTGAGGACAGAAAGCGGCGCTCGGGATGGTATGCAAAATACGGAGGGCACTGACGGCTACTATATGGCCGTCTCCCGTCGCTGGGGGGGTAGGAAGCCTGAGACACCATTGTCCAGGCGCTCTGACTCGCTCTTTTTTTAGATGTTCGGTTTCTGGTCCTCTGGTTTAGTCTTGTTCTGTCTCTTGTTTGGCGAACTCAATGATTGATCGTGCGACCCGATCAGTGGGCTATCCCTGTCCTCGGGTATGAATCGGAGGGGCAACCCGGGGGGGGGGAGGGGTGGAGAGAGTGTGCTGATGATGGCAATCTCACCTCGAACTGTTGCAGCAGGGAAGGAGCAACCACGCCGAGCCGAGCGGAAGAGACCCCCAAGGCGGAAATCACAGACAGAGGCTGCAAGCCCCGGTTTCTGCGCTGTTCGATTGCGAGGCGACGTGATTGAGCCGGTGAGAGGGTCTGGGATCTTTGACGAGGTGTGCTGCTTGGTTTTGTGCTCAGAAATATGGGCCTGGCCTAAGTACGTGAGCGACAGATACACACATCCCACTGACACACCACTGCCACGCAACAACCGCGCGCACATTGGCTTCGCCTTGCGTCCATCCCTACGTACCTTGGGCGGATCCAGTACGCTGCAATGCAGGTCCTGACTGACGGGCAGAAGAGGGCACAGTGATATGGCCGGGATCGAAGCAACTCCGCGCCACGGCAGGTCTGGTTTTGAGACACGCCTGACAGGTCACAAATGCGGGACTGTTTGTGAACCAGGCTGCCCCAAGCTCTGCGGTCGCCTCTTTCTCCAGACGGACCGTCGGACTTTAAAGCAATGTTGTCTCGTCCTTGTAGAACTCCAGCGACGAGCGCTGCGACTTGTGTTTTTATTGGCGGGGACAGGCCAGCCTGTGGCAGCCAGAGGGGGGATGGGAGAGAATGGAAGCAAATGGCGCGAAGCCGGACAGGATGTGAGATGGCGACTGAGATGGCGACAGAGACGGTGTTCGCTGGCCACAAGGTGTCACGGTTGGGGCGAGGGGCAGCGTTGGAAAAGAAACATCGGGGCAAGAAGCTGGAGAAAGGCTTTGCAAGTGTCGTAATGTTATAGGTCTCGGTGTCACTGGGCCACTGACTGACACGACACGCCTTCTCCAGACCCGGCCTGTGTGTTTGCATGGTCGACTCGCTAGCTCGCTGGGGAAGCAAGAGCAAGCTACGGCCTCTCGGCGAGATGATCTATCTTTGGCGACGCGAATGTCCACTTGCCCTGCGATCTCGTGCGCTGCTTGCTGCCCCATCCAACATGGGGCCATGTCAAGTGCGGCGAGAAATGAGGTACCACATAGGCACAGCAGTGTGTCCTTCTACCACAGCAGACGTCGGGCCCACTGACAGCGGAAGTCCATCTGGATGCACATCTCTGCACCGCCGTGCTACAGTCCCTGCGGGAGGTCGAATAACACCGTCCCGTGGTTGCCCCCGGCCCCAGCAGGGAAGCCGGATGTGTGCAGATGGTACCCGTACCCTCATCATGGCATGCAAGTTGGTTTCCAGTGCTAATGGCCCCGTCGGTGGGTCGAGGGGTATTGGCGTCCTGGTATTTTCGACAGCTGGAGATAGCTGAATGCAGAAAAGTGAGGTACCCTACCGTCTGCCCACTGCGGCCCTACAAG
This sequence comes from Diplogelasinospora grovesii, assembly GCA_033297225.1. Lineage (NCBI taxonomy): Eukaryota > Fungi > Ascomycota > Sordariomycetes > Sordariales > Diplogelasinosporaceae > Diplogelasinospora > Diplogelasinospora grovesii. The sequence goes on along the minus strand of MU853974.1, from coordinate 22,398 downwards.
CACACGAGCAAGGGGCTGTATGCAGATCCTAAGGCCGATTGTTAGATGCACGCTTGGTGGGGCTTGCGTGCATTGAGTGGCTTGAATGGGCTGAATAGGCGGCGGGGGGGGGGGGGGAGGAGCTAACTGTCACCTGCCTTCCTCATTGGTGAATCATGCAAAAACGACGAACAGGCCATGTCTCTCTCAATACCTAGGCACAACAGGTTGCTTCTGCGTCATATCCGCCTAATGTGAGACTGTCTTTTAAGGCAGTAAACCCCGGCTGGTAACCGCCACACTTCGTGCCGAGTGGGCAGGCCGTGCATCACCACAACACCGCAAGCGTTGTCTTGCCACTGCTGTCCGCTCTGCAGTCAAGGTCCGGTCTCTGAGGCCAAGACCTGGAGTGCTCCTCCGTATTTGCACTGAGTCGCAGGCTGGGGTTCTCAGGGCACAGGGAACTGTCGGTTTACCATGACCTGCATGTCTGTTTGTGACCAAATCCTCTCGTTTTGGCCCCGCACAGCAACAAACCTCCGCACTGCATCACACACACACCGAGCCCACAGCATCTCGACGGCAGGAAATGCAGGGAAGAAACGCGCTTTGCTCCTATGCCAGCGAGACACAGACAGTCAAACGGTTTTGTGGCGGGAGGGAGATTGCCGGCAAAAGCGACACATTTGGGGAAAAGTGATAATACGAGTGCTCATAGCAAACAAAGCCTCACGTTACCATTTGGCCAGCTATCATGCTCCGTCCCACTAGGGGCAAACTCATGGTAGGACAGATGTCACAGCTTGTCTCCTTGAACCAGCCACGCTATTGGGGATAACGACACACTTGGCGGCTTCCGTTGGCAGAGCGCTTGCTAATCTCATCGTCGGAGAAGCCTCAGGCGCGCAGCACAAAAATCGTGCCCAGAGAAGAAGGGTGGGCGTGATGCATGTATTCCTCAAGCACGAACAGCGCACCGATGGTACATGCCCACTCTGCAAAGCTGATGTTGTGGAACCTAAGGTACCGTAATTAATGTAGGCAGTAGCACGCAAGGACAAGAAAGGACGTCGAAACAGGCGAGACAGGGAAGTGGAACAGGACTAGAATAGATAGAAACAAGAGGCTCGCAGGAGACTTCTGTGTTAGTGATGCTTGAATTCTTTGCCCGTTACTAGCTGCTTGAGGCGTCTGCAGCATGTGCCAGCCAAACAAAGAGAATGGTGTTTGAATGAGGGCGTGAGGCTCCTCAGCTCATGGTTTCCCCCACTGGGTGCGTGCGTGTTTGGTGAGATACGTATCTGTGGAAATCCCGCAGAAATCCACAGGCTGCTCCCTCATTCGACGAAGCCCGTTTGCAAAATTTCCCAAAATGGAATGGCCGCCAGGGCCCCCCGTAGATTGTCTCCTGTCGTTTGCTCGATGCTCCGTCTTCTCTGCATTTCTTCCAGCTCATTCTTTGATCGCGCGCAATGACGGGCGACCCGAACCGGGAAGAGCAAACAGCGGGCATGGAAGGCATCTGAGATATTGCCAGTGGCACCGGCGAGTTTTGCGCTGTACATGCACCTGTGCTGCTGTGTCGCTGTGCTAGGAATACATTGCATGCTGCCTACCTATTATATCCCCACCTGTTGCAAAAGTCCCCCAATCACGCGACTTGCAACTCTATTATAGGAAGTCACATGGTCGGTTCAAATTGCTCGTCTGGGGCGGATTCGGAGAGAGACATGGAGGGGTTCATATCGGGTTCTCCGGAATTTCTCGAATCCAGATTGCGCCATTTGAAAACCACCAAGGGAATCTACAAACAGTAGAGTGTCAGAAATCCAGAGTGCTTGAAGCAGTCTCGACTCTGTAGGATATTGATCAGCCCTTGATAAGGACAGCGAATAAGAGGGTGGGGGGGCCGGGTCCAATCCGAGGTGAAGGGCGAAGCCTTCGTACTCTGTGATGGAGGTACGCCACTGTGAGCTGCCATGGGGTCGGCAGACTAAGCCCTGGAAGGTCGCAGGGGAATCGTCATGGCCCTGTTAGTTTCCTTGGTAGAAATCTGATCGTTTTCTTCCCGGGCCCCGTAGACATGAGCGATCCGAATCTACACGCTGGGTTTACCATCCGATTTGCCAGTCTGAAAAGGGTGGGATGACTTCCATTGGTTGCGGGCAGGGGGGTTCGTGTTATTTCTTTCTTATGTCTTGCATCGTCGCAACACGGCCCATGTACGGCCGCTGCAGGTGGGAAACCACATCTGCCTATCCCGTGTTGCTTGCGATGCTCCCCTCCGACACAAAATTCTCGTCGGGCTGCCGTATTATGATATACGGATGCGGGTCCCTGTTGAGCATCTGTGAGAAATGACAGCTAGTTTTCAAACGGAAAGCGGAATGGTGGACACCCCACGTTCGGTCCGGTTGAGCGCGCAATGCCGACGGGTAGTGCCTTGTCGGCCACAAGGAAGAGTGGCAATATGAGGGTGCAGTCTGGGCCGATGCTGGGGAGAGTCGACTCGCCCCGCATGCGGAGCTTATCACGAGCCCCATGAGTGAAAGGGCAGTGGTCCGTATGCTGCGGGACTGAGACATGACTGCCAGGCCATGACCTGACACGCCCAGTCAGTCGTCAAGGCTGGCACATGATGCGCTGGTGGAAGGTCCAGGGAGCCAAGGCTCACAGTTGGGACTGAAGCTGGACTATGACTGACGCGAATCTCGGGCTCCAGCAGGACATAATACATTATAAACTTCTCGAAGGAAGTCCCAAAGAAACCAGTTCCCCTTCGAACTGAGAACGACGAGTGGTGCCGGTCGGAACAAAGGTTCTCGCCCGTCTCAGTCATAACAGACGCACATGGGAAAGCTCCAGAATTCCACGACCCTCCCATGCGGCGGTCTCGAACTTCGGTCCGTCGCCACCACAGTTCCAGCCTTGTCCACGCCGAACTTTTCGCGGAGACGACACCGCGAAATGCACTACGGGCAAAAAGACACATGGGTCCGGAAAGCAAGGCCCAGTGCGAGGCTAGACCTAGCGAGGACGCCGAGGAGCGTAAGTTATGGAGAATTCGGGGGTCAGCCTCTCTCCGCGGGTCTCTGCAGGGCGAGCAATGTCCGGGCTGACAGGTATTTCTTGTGCCCATCTGCTGGAGACCTGCAACGGTATTAAACAGCACGGCAGGCGCCCGAAGGTGTATCGTGTAACCCATCGCCCTGGCCGGCGACAGGGCTAGCCTAGAACCCATTTTTAACGGCCCAATCACAAGGCCGATAGCTGCGGTTGTGTTCAGGAGGGACAAACTCGCTTTCCATGCCCACCGCTCCAATGTCCACATATGCAGTCTCATTCGCTCGTCTGGCCATGGGTGGGCCTGGGGACCAGCCCGGGGGCAGCTGTCCCTGCGGGCGACGGGAATATCTGGGAGGCAAGGAATTGGCAAAACTTGTGTGGCTTGCAGATATGGCTTGCGTCCCTGACATGAAGGGGGCAGAACACGATGTCGGTGCCGTGTATTGGGTATCATGTTTCATGAGCTGTACGTCTATTTAAAACCGCGTGCTTACAGCCGCCGCGCCAGCTTCAGCAGACTCGGACAAGACCGTTTGACGCGACTTCGTGTCTAGTACGGAGTAGTTTGGACATTGGTCACACAAAGCCCGCCGTGAGTGCCGGGGTATTTGAGTTGAACTGGCCTGTGACCACGTCGACTGCAGACATGGTGAATTGGCCTGGCTTCCAGCTACCATGTGCGACCCTGAATGCAGCGATGCAATCCATCCCGATCTTTGCTAGCGCAATTGAGATCTTTGATGGCCAGCGACGTGGTGATCATTGGAAATCGAGAACAGCTGGGCCAATCGTCATTCCAAAGAGCCTTCCATGTCAATTGACACGTCGCAGCCGGGGTCACCTATGTCGGCCTCCTTTTGGATTTTCCGGGGTCCGCCGACAACGGCCAGCATCCAATGCCGCAAGCGAGAGGTGGCCAGCCTGCCAGCCCGTGGACGGCCATAAGAGACGCCAACTCGGACCGACGCTGAGCGCGGAATGGCATACGTACGAACAACGTGAGCTTCTAGTAACACCCGGGACAGGACGGAAGGGAGGGTCCTTGCAGCAAAAGGTCGATATGTGAATGGCCGGTGTCTGCCTACCTAGCTTAGACGCGCACTGTGTCTGTTAACAGCAGGCAGCCGCATACAAAACTCCGTAAAGGCTAGCCCTGCCATCTTCAACGAACAGGATGCGGGGAAAGACCCATGATGTCGTGAGCTGTTACGGGAAAACATCGCACCAATGGCCCTCGCCGCCTGGTTGGCAGATAGCAGCCGACCACACGAAGTCAGTGATTCTCTTGGCAGTGCTGTCTGCACCGTGCAGTGTACAGTGCGCGGAACTATAAGCTGTGTTGGAAATGATGTCTTCGATCCAGAGGTGGCCGGAACTTGCTTTTCGCCCTCTTTTCGCCCTTCCCGTCCACAGGACAACCTGACAAAAGACTCTGGCACATCGTAAGTGACAACATTCGAATGTCATCGTCGGTCGACGCAATACATCTTGTTCTCGACCAGTCCAGCGCAGCCTGTGTAACAGGGGTGCCGCGTCAGAGACCTCGGTCGTTTGTCCGCGGCGGCTGGCTGCCGTCTGATCCGAAGTCGAACGGGAGTCTAGTCATATCCGCTGCCCCACGTTCAGGACTATCTAGTCCGCCGGGGGTAGGTGGAAACGAAGACAATGGACCCCGTTGCCAACAGGGGAAAACATGAAATCATCCACTACGGAAACCAGGAACACGCCCACCAGACATCAGAAAGGCTTGAAGATGTGGCTCCACCTTTGTACAATACTGTCCGCTCGATGGGTGCGTGATGGCTGGGCCCTGAGACTGGAAGTTTGCGCCAATCTCTATTCGTACCATGGAAGATTTGCTGTCCCCGGCCATATAGCCGCACCGTCATACGTACATAAAGCCAGTAGGAACTGCCAGTCGACACTGCCAGAGGGTGTGGCGAGGTGAGGCACGCTAAACCCTACGACAGGATTTCGCGCATGTATTTGCAAGACTTTATGCTTCATTCCCTCAGGGTGTCAATGGCTGGTCGATGTCGTAGGGCGAGAGTGAAGAAAGAACATGCCAATGGCTCAAGCAGGTAAATGTTTGCCGCTGCAGGGGAGGAACTGTGTACATAAGCGGAGGCGCAATGTATCCTCGAAGACCGCCGGTCCACGGCGTCAGGTGTCAAAGAGAGCGACGGGGGCCCCGATTACTCTTTGTGCTCGGGAATCACGCAGTAAACCGAGAATGATGATTCACCCGATTATCATCTACGTTTGTAATCGCCACGGCCCCTGTCCCGGTCCCGGTCCCTGTCCCTTTCTCTATCCCTGCCTCGCTCACGGTCGCGATTGTGATCGCGGCGGTTTTTGTTGTCCCAGTCTCTGCGGTCCCTGCTTTTACCAGCGTCATCTGATCTCCCTCCATGACTATCGCCGAAGCGATCACGTCTGGGGCTTCGGCTGCGACGCTCGCCTCCATGCCGTTTGTCACGATCTCCCGCTCTGAACCCGTCAGCGCCCCTATTTCTTGGACGGTCGTCACGCCCATCACGTCCGTCTCGGTCACCACCTGGGCCTCTCACGTCACTCCTCCGAGAATCCCGCTCCTTGTCGTGACGCCCACGCATCTCCTCTATCCCATGCACCATATCATAGTCGTCATCGTCGGCGGGCTCGTCGCCTTCTTCTCGGTATTTCCTCCACTTCTCCAGCTCCTTGACACCGCCCCATCCGCCACCGCCTCCCCTCGCAGCAGCGCGCTTCCGTTTGCTGTTCGTCTCGCTGCGCCAGACCTCACTGAGCCGGCTCACGCTCTGGCTGAAGTCGACATGGATTCGCCGATCGTCAATGAGTACCGAGTCCATCTTGTGGTAGGCGTCTTCGCAGCTCTTCTTATCCTCAAACTCGATAAAGGCATACTGAAGGCTGTCCCCGGTTTTGTGATCCCGGATAACTTCACAACTCAAAATCTTGCCGAAGCGGCTGAAGATCAGCTCCAGATCCTCGTCCGTCGTTACCGGATTCAGCTTGCAGACAAAGAGCACATTCTCTGGCGGCTTGACCTCTGCAAAGGGCAGATCCCCCATCATCTCGAGTGTGAGAGCCTGTGCAGCTGCCTCCCGTTCCTTCCTCCTCCTCTCTGCCTCAGCAGCCGCTTCCTCGTTCGCCTCCGCGTCCAGAAGCTCCTCGCCCTCGCTTATGCGAACAGTATCTAGCTGCGCTTTGCTCGGAGGCGGTGAGCTGCTAGGCTCGCGCAGGCCGGTGGGGTCGGGATAAGGGTCGTCAAGGACGACGGTGTGCTTGATGCGTATGTCGACCAGCGGGTGACCACGGTCGTCGACTATGGCGTCGTTGATCTTCTCCAACACGTCGAAGCCCTCGACCACCTTCCCAAAGATGGCGCCCTTGCCGTCAAGATATTCTGTATGCTCCCCCAAGGTCACAATAAATTGCGAGCCGGCGACACGCGTGTCGGGGTCCGAGGAATGCGGAGCAGTCGCCATGCTGACGGTGCCACGTTCTTGGTGTTTCAGCTTCGGGTGGAAGAAAGCAGGGAATGTTTTGTCTGCTGCGTCGCCTGAGAGCAATCCCCATATCGAGGTGCCACCGTCGGATTGTGCAGACATTGGCCCGAGGGGATCGCCAGTCTGAAAGGAGAAGGATTTCTGGACGGAGTGGATCGGGCAAAAGTTGTAGTATTTGACTTTGCATAGCTTGAGGAAGCTTGATTAGAGCAAAGGCATTAGCATTGGTTGGCTGTCATCCATCTTGGCCAGAGTCTCGACTTACTTCTCGCACATTTTAGGCGCGTAATCGACCAGGAGGTCGATCACGATATCGCCCGCGCTGGTCTCGAGGAGGACAGACATCTTGGAATTCGAGGGCGCAATAACGAATAACGCGCTTGTGCAGTTACCGACTGCGCACGAAGTCCTGTAGTAAACACCAAATTGATGATTGTTGTGGGCAATGTTAACGCCACATAGATCTCAAGCCGTAAGGAGCACAGGTAGCCAAGAAACGCGGCGCGACATGAATCCAAATTGGATGTTTGCGATGTCAAAGGTCCGGGGTGCCTGCCGGGAGAGCAAAAATTAGCGGCGGGGTATGCTGGAGCAACTACCGTACCCACATGCTCCCGCAAAAAATACTACGTAACTCTTGCAAGCACGTGCCAGGCACTCCAGACAGCAAGATTGACAACACCATAACCGAGTCGCTTCAAAGTACGGAAACTTTCTCATTTGTCTGGTATTCTGAAGTGTGACCTTGCTCTAAGAGCAGCAATTCGCGTCGTTGCTTCTCGACTTGCTTCCACTGGTATTTGTTGCAGTTACATTATGGCATTACTTAGCCTGCAGCCCATCACAGCTGGAGCGTCCCGGTGGTAACAAAAGAGTTAGCCTCACAAAACAAGTTATCTACCATGTCCGATTACGAAACAGACTCGCCAATAACTTAGATATTTGAGGTCCAGATATATAAAGACAACTTCGATCTTGAGTCGCTGAAAACACTTCGAATTTCGCCTAGTATTAGATTCTTGTGGCTAAACCTCTGGAGGGGATCATCCATGCTTGTCCTCCGGCTGTTATCGACTTTTTGACAGGAATCATGATGAACTATAAGAGTGGTTCTTGCACCTTTGTCATGGTTGTATATGATTAGTAGCATTTCTTTATGTCGCAGTGCGATCACGTCCTGCCAATTGCGTACCGGCGCGGCGCCCCCAGTTGGTTTAAGTGCCCTCGTGATATATCAATATCAGCCACAGCCCAGCACTACATAGTACTGGGATTGTTATGGCATGTGCTTGCTACAATGTGGTATGCCTGCAGTTGGGATATGAGGCAACCCGGTTGGCGATGCTGTGGGTTTACAAGGAGTCATATAGTACCTAAAGATTCACTTACGCCCTATTCTAAAGGGGGTTCATATCTAAATATCACATAATTACCAGCCAGTTTAGACTTATGTCGGTCTCCGATAAGTAAGGTACATACGCAAAACCGACAACTTCTAGTCTTCATTCAGTGAGTGCTGGTCCAATTGCTAGGGTAAAGAAGGAAAAGTGGTGTATTTCGAGAAAGTGCTTGTGTCATCAATCGGGCATAGCCGTGTTCACAGAGCAATCTTTTCTCACTTCAGGTCGTCTGGAGAAGCCGAACTTGCGTTTTTACGAGATGTGAATCTCTGCTCTAACATAGCATTAGCCTTTGCCACGCAACCTCCAAATTCTGTCTGAACGGTTGCAGAGGATTTAGACACACAAGTGACGATGCTGAGCCATTACAGCCTGTCGGAACCGAATCAGTTACATTGTCGTGGACCACTAGGATGTGGGGAGATGAAGAAACCATCAGCAACTACAAATCCCTCATTAGCGGGCCGAGCCTTTAGACTTAGACATTGACGAACCTCGGCCCTTCTTTGCTTATCCTCAAAGAGGCAAGCATATACTTGCGAGACATACCTCCAACCTCATCGGCCAAGTCATATGAGATAGTGGGCCGCCTTTTCCTATGAGACTCCGGAGGCAATACTATGTACACATGAAGACGAGGCTTAATTACCCCAGTTAAGTTCACATCAGTGACTGGCAAAACCAAAAGCTTTCGAGATGTGCATGTTCTTAAGGCATCCCGTCTCTGCTTGGTTGGCTGTATGAAGTTAAGATGGAAAAGTCGCCGATTCACAAACGAAGAAAGTGGGTCAAACACGCGTGCACGCAACAGCTTGAGGTGGAGGAGGGAGGATCGGACGTGGCCCGGGTCGGGTGACTGACTCCATGGCTCTGCACTGCTCGTTCACAAGAAGCCGAATGCTCCGCACCAGGTCTCGGGGAGTTCCACAGAAGCTTGTGAAATCGGGCACTTGTCATCATGATTACAGCAATATAAGGTAACGGTATCCGTGTGTGCAGGCTGTGGTTCACTGGCGACATCAAATCGAGTGACCAGCTCCGCAGCCGCATTTTTGGCCGCCCCCTAGCGACACCGCATGATGAGCTGATGCTTCTGGGAAGCCCTCCATTTTCCGCTTCCTTTCCCCTGGAATGCCCTAATTAAAGGCCCGCAATAATAGCATACCGTGCCTTGCCAAGTGACAGGCGTCATGTGCGAAATCCCCAACTCCAAGCTAGAATGCAAGAATCATCGAAATGTGTACCAGTGAAAGAAACCCCGCGTTTCCCAGGCGTGAGAAACAGGGCGAGACGTAAAGCAAACGGCAGCGTTTCTCCCCGCACCCGTGCTCCACAAAACAAGCTAAAGGTTAAGGTTCTGGCGCACTACGCCGCCTCCTGCCGCTCCGCAGCTCCCGTTCCGTGTCCATCAGCCGACACTGGACCCATGTCCGGAGGGCGCGGTCGCTTCGCACAGCTTCACAGTTCAGCAGCTCTGTCAGCGTGCGTTTGATACCCTCATTGACGTGACACAGTTTTGCCTCTTCGACGGCCACTTGTGTGAGGGTCGCATCGTCGGGCATTGTCTCCAACTCGGTGCTGCCTAGCAGATCACAGCCCATTCTTGACGGAATGGAGGGGCGACGGTAGTTTCGCGACATGGAACTGTGTCGGGCTTGTAGCGGCGGTGTTTGGCTCGGCGGGTAGATTGAGGTGGACGCTCCTGTCGGCGAGACAGCTGGACTAGCGGTGGGAATGGCGCTGATGCCGGTCAGCGAGATTTGGAGCGGACGGAGCTCGTCGAGATGTTGTCGCAAAGTTTCGTGCTGCTCATGAAGTAGGAGATATTTTTGGAGGGCGCGGTCGCGGTTGTGATGTGCATGCAGTGCGACCCGCGGGGGTTCTAGTAGTACTGTCGTCGACGTCGCCATTGCGACTGAATCTATGGGGTAGCGCAGCCCAATGGTGTAACAAGTCCTAGTCGGATAGACTGATGAGCAGGGCATCGGGGGATAACGCGCTTGTTGCGCAATCGAAGTCGAAGCCGCTGTGGGTTTCCACCTCATTCGCGACGGCAAAGAATCCCAGGCTGTCAAGCCGGCACTCTCGAATCTTCCGCCGCGCGAGTGCTCTTCAGATGTTGCCGATCTGATCTGCCAATCGACAAAGATAGCGATGCCTGGTCAAAATGGCAATGGAATGAGCTCAAATGACAATTGAGTACGTGGCAATCGCAAAGAAAAAGAAAAAGAAAAGAGCCAACGAATGGAGAGGTAACCAATCAAGAAGCAATAGCTGTGAAAGTCTGTCCTGTGCTGTCCGAGAGCTGAGGTGGAGGCGAGGCTCTCAGAAGGTCGATACAAGTGAGAGAGCGGCCGAAACTGAGGGGATGTTTGGAGACTGTCAAAAATATTCGATAACGCAGCTTGAATGGCGAGGAAGGGGAGAATAAGCACGACAGCTGCATCAAAAAGTCCAGACAGGAGAGCTTCTGGAAATAGTTGATAGGCTTCAGCTAAAGCTTGGTTAGTCTAGCTGCTTTCGCTCTGACCTGCGGATCCCTGCCTGGTGATGGAGCAGGCGGGCTGGAGCGTCCCGACAGTGCTCACCGCTAGAGTGATTAAGGTTGTTCCTGACTGGGTGCGTATGTTCCATTGACTTCAACCCCAATTCAGGTTCTCTGGCACCAATTGCAATGCGTCTTCACAAAGCTCCATTAACCGGATTCGAGTGTTGAGCCAGGTGGGCAGTTTCCGAGCTATCGCACACTACCGATGGACCTCGGGTTTGACGGTCGCTTTGGAGGGACGTAGGAGCTGTTCGTAGAAAGGTAGTCAACTCACCCGACCACTAGGTTAGAGCGACGATATATGTTGTTCATGAGTTGCGCTATCCGTCTAGAAGTTGCATTTCAGCCACCTGGGGGCGTAGAATCTCCGAAGTCCACGTTGCCGCGATTCCAGGGTTGTGTTTCCGTATCTGCACAGTCTCAAACACTCGGCCGGCGCCTCTGAGATAGGGCAGGCCTTGAGTGAGAGCAAGCTCAGAAGGCCGCGGTTTACCGTACTGCTCCTGCAGCTGCAAACGGGGTGCGGGGGTCTGAAATCTCCGCCAGTTACGCTTTCCTGATTGGGACAGAGCAGCGAAGCGGAAGTATCGCAGGGGTTGGGACTGGACGACAGCGCAGCTTTCGCACGTTCAGGTGGGTGTGGCGTCGAGAACGCTCGTTGGGGGAGATTGCGAAATGATAGCGATTCTGCACGATGGCAATAGATGCGATAGTGCCCAACGCCGAGCGATAGAGGCGCCCAAAGTATATAAATGCAGGTTGCAGCGGATCCGAGTATGTATGTACTCCTATCAGATTGCCAACATGAGCCCGTGGTCGTGTCGCAAGATGACCGGAAGCCGTAAAGTTATCGCAGGGTTCAATCTGACCCGCAGCCGCCAGGAGCCGCCACGATGTGGGCACAAACACCTATTGATGGCCTAAGAACCTAACGTCTGCGGGTGGAGGCGACCGACGAGAATAGCACAACCGTACTGTAGAATCCCGTTACCAAAGGCCGAGGTGGAATGCGCCCAGCTTCCGCAAGGTAGCTGAGTTTGAAGTTTGGTGCAAGGCACCCATAGAATGAAGGCTCCGAACGCTTTAGACGGTTTCCCAAGGGGGTGATGGGTTGGGTGTGCCACTGGTATGCCACGTTCACTCAAGTAAGAAGGTGCCTAAGAAGCCGGAAAGGTCTCGGAAAGACCGCGAAGCGCTAACCAAAGCCAAATCAACAAAAGTCGGTTGCATGTCGTTTCAAGCCAAATCAGGCAAACGAAGTGCTAGGCTTACTCTGGACGGCTTCATTGCTATTTCTTGTTGGAGTGTGAAAGCCACTTAGCCACATTACGTGCCACCTCGATTACCTGACCGCAACAGACCCGTGGCTCTTTATTAGTGACGTCGGGGGAGGTAACGTTAATCCTTGGCCAACTCAGTCTCGGCCCACTCTACGCGGATGATCCTTAGGAAGGCGGGGTACGGGAAGCCATAACGCGAGCAAACGTCGGTTTCAAGGGAGGAACTTCTCCGGATCATGAATGCGTGGCTGTCGGATATGAGTAGATCTCATATCCACGCAGAAGCACCGACAAGCAGATGAGTTCTCTCCGGACCGCAAACGCTACATATTGATCCCCTGATTGATCCATTGTGATCCCCAAACACGCCCTCTTTGACCATAAGTTGCAAAGCAAATAACCCTCTTTTCGCGATGCAAAAAAGTGCAGCATATGTACTGGAGCTCTGTCATTTATATGAACTTAATAAAGCATCTTTTTTCGAATGCGAAGTGCTTCATTTTTCGCAAGTTACACTGCGCTGCTTTGAAGCTTCAAAATTGACCTGGCTGTGGCTGGAATTGAACGTGGCTGCTTGTGGCTGCTGAAAAGAATTGTGGGTACACTTGGCGCAATGGAGAAATGCCATTGGTTAAAGCATGTGGGGGGATCACAATGGATCAATCAGGGGATCAAAATATAGCATTTGCGCTCCGGACGGCGCAACTCGCGAATCCTACTTTACTGTGGGGCAAACAGTCGGGGGCACAAGGTGGAAGCGGACGTTAAGGGAACGTTGTTTAATTGGCGCCCATGGCCCCACCTCATCCGACCTTCCCCTCATGCCCCTCCAAACGTCACGCCTCCTCAAACGGTCTAAACGGTCTTTGAGCCTCTGACATGTTGGGAGTTGCGATTTCATCATCGGGCAGAACCCCGCATTTCCAGGTTACTGTGAAAAAAAAAATATCCCGAGCAACATGGAAGTTTGCTTTATTTGCGTTGTTACGGTCAGCTGTTTTTTGTGGTCCAAGCACCTTAATCCGGTGGTCAAATCATCCCAAGTTACCTCGCATGCTAAACATGCCCAGGTAGGAAGCAACGTGGTCCCCTGCAGATCACAAAGTAGGTGGGCAATCGTGTTCCACGACCTGGATCGACAGCGACACCGTTTGCCTTGCTAGGTAAGTGGCGGAAAAAAAGTAGAGCCACCCACTAACATATGTCCACCGAAATCTGGTGGCCGGTTGTTAACGGATGGTGCTACCTTTTTTTTACCACCACTTAATAGGTAGGTTTCCCTAACCGTCTGTGAGTGTGGACCATACAGTACGTTCCTGCAGAGATACGGTATGCCAGTGGTCGATCATACGACACCAGCGGGCAGCAGCCATGAGGTATTCGCAAGACTGCCGGACTCTTAATGTGTAAACACAAAAGAAGCTACATGCCGCTACTATCCAGTGCTTTGTCTCCTGCCATTGTTAGTATCTTTGTGCCCACGTTACTATTCCCAACTGGACAAGTCTGACATACGATGATTCCGATTCAGACAAGCTAAATAAATACTAGATAGATTGAGACTGAATTCCGAGTTCCACACATAGCGAAAAGTGGCCAAACAATCCAAGTTCAAAGCACCTAGGTCAAGCCCAACACCTTTGTTTTCTCTCTCTTCCTCACACGCAACACTCTCTCTCCCGGGTCCTCTTTTGCTCCCCTTATTTTAAGCTGAAAACAAGGGCGAGAATCACTGGATTGATTTCTCCGCGCCTGCTACGTGGATGCTTGCTCTTCCGACTCATCGGGCTTCCGAATGTGCCATATTTTCCATGGCAGCGCTGGTCATCATTGAGCTCAAGTTTGTAGTCCTTGTAGCCGGTAGGCGGCATCGTGTCAGCTTCGCAGCAGGAAACTTCTTGCGTCCAGAGCCTCAGGAAAGCTCACCTCGCTGTCGATCCCGGATAGAACCTGACGTAGGTAGGCGTGTTTCTGGATCTGGCCCCCCGGCCGGGGTGTCTCTGGCCGATCCGCTGCCGTGTCGGGCGGGTGCGTGGGCTGGTCGCTGGCCACACGGGACATGTTTACGTGCGCCTTGATGCTTGCCTGGCTTTCGAGCGCGGCAATGATTTAGTTCCTAGAGAATAGCTCGGGCTAAACAGCTCCTGCGATCGGGGCAAATGCAGTCTCAAGTGCGGGCCAGCATAGTGTGACGCGCGCGGCATGTCATATATGTCATTGGAGTCGCCGAGCTAGTCGGGGACCGGCTTAAGCGACCTGTCTCGGAGTTGATCCAGCGGGCAATTTCCTCGGACTAGTTGTGATGAACACGGACTTCTGCAGGCTACGGGCCGGACTGAGACCGGACAAATGCCAATGTGTGGCGCAACTACAGCGGGGACCTGTCAGGCGTAGCATTCTACTTCCTACCGGACCGCCGTTGACCATCTGGGCTGTGGTTGCATCTTTCGCCATCGAAGTGTTCTGGAAAGAGCGGCCTGGGGCGGGGTGGCAACCGGCACGTCGCCGCGATCGGTAGGATCACTTACATGATGAAGTAAGCAAGCAACGAGCCTCAACGACGCTGTCAAAGTAAGCATTGTGTGGCTATGTTATGTGACGACTTCTGGTGAACTCGGAGCGATTATTGTAAAGGGAAAAGATCTGTTGCGGAACTGCTAGAGTAAAAAGAAATGAACTTTTTTTTTGTGCCGTCCTCGATCAAAGCATTCTCCCATTTACAACTTGGCTTGGCCTTTCTCAGTATGTGAGTCGGTAACAGAGGTCGGGTTGTTCGATATTCATCCCGAAGTACTATGGGTTCCCTTACGCATCCCTCGTCTACGAGCTTATCTCGTATGTGCGCGCTTGTTCGCCGTATTACCAGTCCCTTTACGCCAAACTGCCGGAGAGGATCGACAGCTTCCAGCGCCTCCCACTGGTGAGACATCGCAGTTCAAAGCCACAATGATCATCAGCAACGTCTTCATTGCCACGAAGCTCGCCGACTACCTCCGCAACAAAGGAGTCCAGCCCCCCCACGTCCGGCGGATTCTGCACACGGGCGAGCCTTTCTACAAGGGTCTACGGCCACTGTACAAATCCGTGTTCCCTAACGCTTCAGTTGCGCCGCTGGCATGCGCATCTGTGGAATGCAAGGTCATGGCCTTTCCCGAGTTTTGACTAAACTGTGATGACCCCCATCCCACGATCTTTTCAATCCATATTACTATTCGAGCTTGGAGGCGTATGGACTTTTGCTTCGTAAGACCTCCCCGTACACGCCCAACAGCAGCGCGGCTGGAAGCCCTATGCCGAGAGCAATGAAGCCCACAACGCTGCCGGCCCAGCCATAGCCTAGTTGAGAGTACCTATCAGATTGTTAGCATTTGGACAAGTGGAGAATGACGAATGGAGACAAACGAACATATAAGGCGCGAACATTGGGAAGGTGAATCCTGCAATGCATCTGAGAGTTGAGACAGCAGCTAAGCCACTTGCCGAGTATCGGCCATAAGTGTCGATTACGTAGGCGTTGACGGATATCGTGCATGCGAGCGCCCCGGCGACAAACATGGACGTTCCGATATTCGGCATCACCCAGTGTAAGCGTTTCTCGGCACTCCATCCATACCAGAACATTCCAGCACCCAAAAAAAATGTGGCGGGTATCATGATTGGAACCCGAAACTCGGGGACGCCCTTGCCGCCGTTCCGCGTGGACAACGTGCGGTATATTCTGTCATTGACTAACGTGCAACACTCGGCAGCAATAGCGGATCCAACGGCAATCGAGATGTAGTTCAGTCCCGCAATCTGCAGGCTCTCTCCGTAAATGTCGGTCCAGAGGTCGATATAATCGGCATATAATATGTAGATGTTGCCGTAGAGATAGGCATTGTACAAAGCAAGTACTTGGATGATCGGTTGCGTGGCGAGCAACTTGAACGGGCGGATCAAGTTCGTCGTCAGGACCTTGACTCGCACGTCATCTAGATAGTCGAACTCGGTGTACAGGTTCATGGCGCCTGTTTCCGTTTGAAGCTTGGCTTTCTTGCGCCGCAGCAGGAAGGGCGGGTACGTCTCTTCTAGGAAGACCAGGCCAGAGAGTTGAATGACAACACTTAGGAGCGAGGATGTATAAAATGTCCAGTGCCACGTCGTGTGCTGGGAGATGAAACCCCCGATGACGGCACCGATCAGTGGCGCAATTATTGGGGACCAGCTATAGATAGCCACCGCTTTCCCACGATCCCTTGCGCGGAAGAGATCGCTCAAAGTTCCACCTCCGATCTAGATGTAAATATTCATTAGATGCATGGCGGCAACGGGAAGTGGTGTCGAGGGAACTCGGAAGCAACGTACGCCGAGCGTGGCACTTCCGCATAGCCCCGCGATGAATCGAAGCACGAGAATTGCTTCCTTTGACCGCGCCCCTCCGCAGGCTGCGTTGAAGATGATGTACATGAAGTTCCAGCTCTGAACGACTCTGACGCGGCCGTAGATCTCGGAGAGCGGACTCGCCACGAGCGGACCGCAAGCAAAGCCAAGAAGGAAAATCGAGAGAACCATCTGCTCCACTGCGGGCTGGTTGATGTTCAGGTCAGATGCAATCGCAGGTAGCGCCGGAGCTACAATCGTCGAGGACAATGGACTCATGAAGACGAAGGAGCTCATGGCGAAGATTGCTTTCCATTTTCTCATTGGACTCCAGTTTTTCGGGTCTTCGGGATCGTTCTCGCCATCCCAAGCGACCTATCAACGTGATGATTAGGTTTGTTAAGCAAGAGCATCGCAGCTCGCCATTCCTGGGTATGCAGGTATGCGAGACCTGAGCACTTGCAAGAATTCTAGCGGGCTGAGTCGGGCTCTCTCCGAGTGCCTCCTCGCTGCTGGGAGTCTCTGGCGACTTTTCCTCTTCGCGACTATCCGCCTGTGCTGTTCCATTGGCATCGTTCTGGGCTTCGAGAGCACTCGGCGACAGTGGGTTTGTGCTAAGACTGGTCGTGGCCCTGCATGTGTTCGTATCCATCGAGAATCTCTTCGTCGAGGCCTACGAATTTGGATAATGCGGGCTGGCAAATCATGACCGTATGATGGGTTATTATGGCCAGAAAAAGGAAAGCTGTGGCTTATCCCAACTTATATCCGTTCTTTTAAAAACTGTTGGCCATGGGGCTTCATGAAGCACAGGGAAAGGCAATTCAGCTATTCCGCGCTATTATGCTAACCCTGCCCGAGATATGCAAATCCAGCAGGACAGACAGTGCGGCAAGCATCACTCCGTAGGACACCGAACTTTTTCGTTGCGTCACGAGGATCTTTCGGCTACAGATGGTCAGCAGTGAGGTGGTTACTCCGGCTAGTCCGGCTAGTCCGGCGAGTCCGGCATGTTCCGATCACCAACAGTCCGGTGTTACTATGCCGAGCCACGTCAATTTCTTTACCAGCTATGCTGGCGCAGACAGATCAAATCTCCCAGCCACATTCCAGTTGCGTCCCGTCATACGCCCACAGGCTCTCCCCGCCGGGCTACTCTAAACATGTCAACCACGGGTCGTCGGCGTAACGGTTCTCAGGCTTCGTGCGAGCCCTGCCGGAGAGGCAAGACCCGGTGCGACCACCAAAAGCCCATCTGTGCCGGTTGTCGACGCCGAGGGCTCGAGGCCCAGTGCTGGTATCACCCTGCGCCTCTTACCAAACAGCGAGGTTCACAGAGGCCAACCCCGCCTACTCCCACCGCACAAAATGCTGTCGAGCAGGGCGGACTCATGGGCAGCGTGAGCACTTGCCGTGATGCCGCAGACAGAAATGATTCAGCCGAACGAGCCCCAAAGTTCCATACGTGGCCATTCATCTTGAACGATGCCAACGGCGCGACATCACAGGCTCTTATACACGAGATTCACGATAAGAAAGCCTATGAAGAACGCTTGGCCGCCACTGAAGAGATTGTCTCCGAGTTGAGGTTTCTCGCACTCATCGAAAAGCTGCTCCATGAATGGCTCTCATACAGCCAAGTTGCACTCGGGCCACGGCCACTCATCCTGCAACTCGTTGCAGGTATTCGAACCGACCCTGCAACTTCAGGCTGCGTCAGCGAAGACACAGCGGACTACGTCCACAACGTCACCCAGCTCGCTAAAGACGTACTACGCTCTTCTTCGTCCGAGGTCGCCGTTGCGCCGTCCTTAGACCTCGAGGGTTTCTGCGCATTATTCTCCGGAGCTAACCTGCGGGTAGAAACACTGGGCCTTTTGTACACAACTGCAGCGCGCTCCTATCTTGCTAGAGCCGATGCCGATGAGAGGAGGCATGACCTCTTTACTCGCGGGATGATTCGGTGTAGTAATTTGAGCTTACGACTTGCCCGTGACCTTGCAGCGCAAACCAATGATCTCATCATATGGTTGGCGCATGAGAACCTGCAACTTACAACCCTTCTTGAAGGCGACGCAAGTGAGTCATCAATCACTAGCAAAGGAGGTGGCATAGGTACATACCTGTAGCTTACGATGTCTCACAGGCCTAAGTGTTTGGCGACGATTAGGCGGTCTGGCGACGGACCTGTTCGCCTTGGGCCTGCACCGTGAAGCGACGTACTCGGCTGAGACGACGCCGTTCTTCCTTGCCGAATGCCGGAGAAAGACGTTCGCTTCTGCATATCACCTCGACAAAGTGTTTGCGGCCGTCTTTGATCGCCCGCCCCGGATGCCCACTCGGCACGCGGACTGTAAGCTACCTCTTGACCTATCGGACGACGAGCTTTTTGCGAACGCCCCCGAGATGCTTGAGCAAGCACGGAGCAACTTGACACCAGACGGCTGGAACCCCGACGGGGGTTACAGGACCACAACTTGGGCTCGAATACGCTATATTCTAGGCGTGTTCCAGGAGGAAACCGTCGAATATCGATTCCGATCGGCACAATCAATTGACGATGCCGACCTAAGGTGATGAGTGACTACTCGCACGAGTCAGCAGTGACATAGGTATCCCCAGACTGACATGCCTTAGGGATCTCTCCGGCCGATGCCATCAGGCTTGGAACTCTCTGCCCCGCCATCTTCGGTACAGACCGGACTGCTGGACGTCAAATCTTCCGTCCCCGGTTTGCCTCATGCTTGGAAAAGTCTATCTGTCGTATCTTCACATCGATTTCCAGATTTACCGACTACTGGGTAAGGGCCGCACGACACCTCAGCCGGAGCTGCTCAGAGTTTCGGCAAGCATGCTCGAAACAGTATTACAGATGGCAAACGCTGCTCGCAACAGGGCCTCTTTCACCCCCCGCGACCTCCCTGGGATTGTACGTATCCGTCGTCATCTATGTCTTCCAGATGGACTTTTCTTACTAACGAGCACAAGATCCTATGCTACGGTGTGCCCAGCGCTGCGATCCTCACGACGGCACTGCAAGAGGCTACCCGAGATTCGTCGAGAAGCCTCCCGTCCGGTGTAAACAGTTCCCTCCTCATACGAAATCTCTCCGTGGTTGTGTCTCAACTCGAAAGTGTATCCAGCCCTGGCGAGTCCAATCGCGTGCCCTGTATACAAGCCTCAAAGGTCATCTCGCGCAAGCTCGACCAAATCCTGGATAGTTTAGCCGTCTCGGCC
The DNA here is from genome assembly GCA_033297225.1 of Diplogelasinospora grovesii. NCBI lineage: Eukaryota > Fungi > Ascomycota > Sordariomycetes > Sordariales > Diplogelasinosporaceae > Diplogelasinospora > Diplogelasinospora grovesii. The sequence goes on along the minus strand of MU853974.1, from coordinate 3,017 downwards.
GCTGTGATGCCTTCAAATGATGCGCTGGGCGTGGAGAATAGTAGTGCAGAGTCAATGTCGACTCGACTGCCGCCGGCCAGTAGTACACCTGCTATGGGGCTTGCCGACCTCGATACCTTTGTTGACTTTGATACTCTCGACCTCGAGACTTGGGCGCTAAATGTTGACCTGGGTGCAACTAATGGCGAGTGGGATCTGTTCTGAGGATCAATATTCTATCGGTCTATATATGTCCCTGGCTAGAGCCTGTCCTACCCGGCGTTCCTGGGTCTATATACTAAAGTTTCACTCCCATCAGTGCTCTGTCGTTAACTCCACAGATTGGACATGGGGCTTAAGCTCAGCCACAACGTAAGACAAGTTTCGTGTAATCCCGAAATCTCGTCAGATACTGCGGACTCGTCGTTATCAACTCGGTTGCGGCGGCTTTGGTCAGCCCCGTTATCTTGGGATTCGCGGGGATAAGTCTTGACTTACTTGACAGCGGCTTCTGGAGTTTCCACACAAAGACCTCAACCTCGTCATGACACTCGAATCCAAGGGGCCTATTCAATCATATTTTCGGTGATACTATTTGTAGAATTATAATTCATTGATGGGTAGGCTCGCTGGCTGTTGGGCAAAAGAAGTTGAAGTCAGGGAAGAAGGATGAAAGAAACCCCTGTGCATGGAGATTGCATACGAATTACCCCTGGGTGCGAAAACGTAACTGTCGGGACGCATAAAACCACCTATGTTGTTGTGACCAAGAACTCCCTTTCGCTCCTACTTAGCTCCCTTTCCTCGGCAGCGATTCTCAAGACGGTCGCCCTCGCCAACGGCTCCTTCTTTCCCTCTCCGCACAGTCGCCACTGCGCGCTCGACGGGATACCGAACCATACTGCGTTCAGGACCTTCATCGCCTTTATAGGGTTGCTAGTGAATACTTTGGTCAAGAGCCTCCCGAACGTGGGAACTGCGCCGAGCGGCTCCAAGAGATCGTCATTGTAAGCGATGGCGTGGGTGGCGATCGAATGTCGTGGAGAGTCCACGAAGTGCTTAGCCTGGAATTCATGGAACTTCTTGATGTGCCGAATCATCTGGTCCTGGGATGGTCGTTTGATCCTGCCACCCAGGATACCTACGGCATGGCGTGCTTGCGCCTCGACCGTGGGCGGCAACGGGCCTATGACCTCAGCAAAGCCCAGCAAAAACACGTTGGTGTAGCGCGGGCTCATGAGGAGCTTGTACAGATCTACCGCATTCTGCGGCGTACTCTCGTTGCGGACAAGATCGGACGGTAGGTAGGGGATGTCAAACAAGTTGTACCCAGTAGCACAAATCACGATGTCAACGTCGAGCGATGCCCCGGTGGACAGAGCAAGTCCGGTCTCAGTGAAGGAATCGACTGAGGCCCGCTGCACGGCAATGAGGCCAGTCGCGACCTTCTCCGTGAAGTCACCGCGCACAGTGGGGTTCTGTTCTAGCAGTTTGTGCTCTGGGACGAGTTCTTTCGGTGGCGGGATGTCAACCAGTTGGAGCAGTTTTGTCTGAAGCCACTGGCTGAGGCTGCTGGGAACCCACAGTTGAGTTGCGCGATCTATAGAAACGGATGGCGATAAGTAAGGTATCTGCGTCGGATTTCTAGACAAGATGGATCACTTACTATCCCAAGCCTCTGTCGGCTTCCCCAGCACATACCGTGGCAGGACCCATCCTCCCCTGCGGGTGACCATGTGCAGCTCTTTGGCCTGCGGAGCAATCTCACAGGCAATGTCGACAGCCGAGCTGCCGAAACCAATGATTGCCACTCGCTTGCCCTCGAATGGGCCCGGCGTCCGGTAGCAGTGGCTATGGAAGAACTGTCCCTTGAAGGTTTCCCGCCCTTTGAACTCGGGGACCATTGGAGTGGACAGATGGCCCGTGCACGCGAAGACAGCGTTGAACACTTTGTCTTGCACCCTGCCGCCGTCCTCTTGGATTCGTACAGTCCAGGAGCCGTCGCCTCTGGCGGTGCATTCCAGAACCTTGGTGCGTAGCCGGACGTGCTTTCTAAGATCGAAATGGTCGGCATACTCGTTAAGGTATTGCAGCATGAGCGGGTGTTTGAAGTAGTCACTGTAGCGCGCTGGATCTAGAGGGAAATCGCTGAAGCTGCTCGTGTCGCGGCACGAGTTGAGCATGGTACCTTGATACATGGACGACCACACCTCGCTCGGCGTTGCGTCGGGCGTGCAGTGCTGGTACGCCCAGGCGCCGCCGATCTCATCACGAGAGTCGAATGCTTCGACCTCAAAGCCCGCCGCGACGCATTCCTTGACGGCTGCCAGACCGGAGATGCCTGTGAAACGTTGGTACTCCGTGCAGGATCCCGGGGACTGTTGTTAAGCAGCCGTTTACTATGTTGTGCAATACGTACCGGCTCCCACCACCGCAATGCGGATCTTTTCTGTCATTTTACCGACTCCGCTACAAATCCCCCAGGGGAGTTATTCAGAGGGTCATAGTAAGAAGCTCGAATTGTCGAGACTCGCGAACAGCTGAAGTTCGATTGGCAATCGCGCCCTGTGGCGCTCGGCTGTCTAGCAGCCCAAATTTCCGTCATCCGTGCTTTGGACGATTAGACGAGCGGCATTGTCAGCTCACGTCAGACGCGCTGGTGTGGCGCGCAATCCTGCCCAGGGCTCATGCCATTCCGATCCCTGTGTTTCCTAGATAAGAACTCATATAAGATCATCCAGAACACACTGCACGATGTATTTGCGTGATTGATCATGCCAAAACTTATCAACATTTGCTGCATGCTGTATATATGTAGCCTTTGCCAGTGGAGAACGGTGGGGTGCTTTGTTCAGCCTGTGAAAACCCCGGCCCTGCAGTCTGTAATGTCCAGGCAAGTGGGGGACAAAAAAAGGCGGACTGCAAAACACCTTAGCTGCCTTCTACAATAGGCACCCTGGAAAGTTTGTTAGTTCGGTTCTTTCCCCCACTTCGTGCCTTTTCTCACACACTCATCCATGTGTCAGCCAACCAGAGGA
>MU853973.1:0-51006 GCA_033297225.1 Diplogelasinospora grovesii | reverse complement strand
AAACGGCCAGAAACGGCCTGCCAGACAGTTGATCAAGAATAACACAAGTTGACCTCAAGTTACTACGTGTGCCCTGAAGCCGTTACTTCCAACAGGATCACTCTGGATCACTTTAGCTCATCGTAAGCCTAGTAATCCTCTACTGATTAGTCCACGCTAGCGAGGTTAAGCCCCACTAGTTTATTCCCGCTTTTATATACCTTCTTTTAGACTCTGACTAGTTGCTAGTCCCCTTAGGCCCGTCACCCCGCTCCTGACTACCTGCCAGCTATCAGCTCTTTCTCAGATTCGTGATAATTATCCTTTAATAATTCCTCCCCTTTTAATAAGTTTTTTTTTCATCTCTTTCTTAAGTTTAATTAATTAGGTGCTTACTTAATTTACATATTATATCATTAAGTATTTCATATATATTTTCCATATTAAAATACCCTTTCCCTTATACCTTATTAAGATTTTCTCTCCCTTATACCTTATTAAGATTCCTTTTTCTTTATACCTCGTTAAGATTTCCTCTCCCTTATACCCCATTAAGATTTCTTTTTCACTTAAATGACTTATATCTTTATTAAGCGGATTAATATGTTTTAATAACTACCTTTTACTTTAATTATATTACTTAACTGCTTTTCATTATTAATATAGTTTATATAAAGTATACTCTTTATTATTATAACCTTTAATATAATAAAGTATACTCTTTATTATTATAACCTTTAATATAATGTGTTCGATTAAATTATTATACTTAAGTATTATAAGATCATTTAATTAATTAAATTACCATATTTTCTAATCATTTATATAAAGAAGAAGGTTTATTTATATTATAATTAGCTTAAGTAAATATTAATTCTTTTTAAATAAAGATTTTATTATACTTTAAATATGCTCGATAAATGTAAAGATTAATATTATATTAAAATAGTCTCTCATTATTATAGTTAAGTAAAGAAAATAAGTTTTATACACTTTTTATTAAGTAAATATATCCTTTTTATATCGAATATTTATAATAATCTTAATAATAATTTATTATTATTAAAGTAAAACTTATGTCATTTTAAAAAGTCCTTTAATTTATTATTTATCTCTTATAAAATAATATTTAAGTAAATTTATAAGTTACAGACTACTAGTTTATTATGCTTAATAAGGCTTAATAAGAGTATGTTACTTAAGTTATTAAGGTTAATAATAAGAGTTAGCTATCTTATTACTTCTTATAGTTGATATTAATAATATACTTCCTTAAGAACTTTAATTATTATAGTTTTAACGTCTAATATATTATTATTAACCTTTAAATAATGTTATTTTAAGAATCATCAATCTTTATCCCTTTTAATTAAAGGATTAAGTAATGTTATAATTACATATATTTTTTAAAAATTTATTATCTTTTAAATATAATCATATAGTTTAAAGACCATTATAATTATAATATTTTTAGAAACTCTTTAGGTTAAGCCTTATTATAATGCTCTTATTTTATTATTATAATTTTATTATAGTTTATTAAACACTTAATTAATTAATAAAGTATTAAAAATATATATTTAAGGTTATTTATCTTTTTATTATTATATTTATTTATAAGAAAGGTAATTAGCTTAATATAATCGATGATATAAGCAAGTATTTTTTATTTACTTTATAATATACTTAAGTAAGGTATAATAAGCTTTATATTCCTTATTACTTTACTAGTTATTAATGCTTTATAAATAAATAATATAATAAATTATTATAAGGCTAATGCTTAAATATATATAATAATAATAAAGCTTTATTAAATAGTGATATTTTTTATTAAACTTAAATATTACTTATTTCTTTTAAAGTTAGACTTTTTATTATTTATTTACTTTTATTAATATTATTTAAATAAAAGTTAACGCTTCAGGTTAATATTAATTATAATAATAAGTGAGCAGAGTTATATTTAATATTAATATAGATTATTATATAAATTATTATAATATTTATTATTACTTTAAATAAGTAAGTTTTAACCAAATTATCTTTTAATATATTAAATAACTTAGTTTTAAATTTTATTTCGATTATAAGTATTATTTTCGTCTTTACCTTATTAGCATTTAATCTATTAAAGAATGCTTTTTTTATAAGTTAAAAAACGTATATAAAGTAAGAAAGCTAATAAGTATTATTAAACTACTTTAATAAGTTCTTAATAATGTTATTGTTTAAGAAGTTTTTAATGTTATTAATGATAAATCTTAAAACCTTTTTATTTAAGTTATATTTTTAAATTACTTTTACCATAAGCTTATTTATATAAGTTTATAAAGAATTATAGTTATAAGCTTTTAAGTTTAAAAGGACTTAATAAGTCTTTTAATCCATATTAATATAAATAGTTATTATGCTTTATATTATATACTTTATATTACGACTTATTTAGGTATTTATGATTAAAGAAACCTTTAAGTTTAATATAAGAAAAGATAAATAATATCGAACTAAATCTTTTATAAAGACTTAAGCATGCTTTAATAAGGTTTTAAGATCGAAAAGATCCTTTTATATTAGATTATAAGTAAAGAAGAATTTTAAAAAGCTAGGTTTATAATAATATTTATGCCTTTTCATAACGAGATTATAAGTATAATAATTTACTTCATCCTTTTAATTAGGGTTTAATAAAATGCTTCGGTAATTAAGTATTATAAATGTTAATTAATTATTATATAAATTATTATATGGGTTATTATATAAATATTATCTTTTTTGAACTTATTTTTCACTTATCTTCTTTATTATTTAACTGAGTTCTTTATATTTTTAATAAGTAGCTTAAATTACTTAAGTATTTACTTATTAAAGAGATCTTTTAATGTATAAATATTAAGTAGTTAAGTTAAGTATAATAATATTTATATAAGATATAAGGACGTTTATTATCCTTATCGGCTCCTTACTTAAATTTCTTTTATATAAAAGACCTTTTACTAACTTAAAAATAATAAAGAGTGCTTTATTATAAGTTATTAATTTTTTATTTTATAGTATAATTTATATAATTTATTAAAAATTAAGATTAAAAGTAAAACCACTTTAAAAATTCATCTTTTTAAATATTTAATTATAAAATAAAACTGCTTCATTTATAAATTAAAAGTAATGCATTTAAGTTAAGATCCTTTAATATATAAGGTTCATTAAGGCTTTAATTAAACTTATGAGTAATTTCATTTAAGCTTATCAACTTAATAAAAGTAAGACTAAAAGCAGTTACTTATAGAAGAACTTCTTAAAGAGATAAAGATGAAGAAGATAATTTAAAAGGTATAATATTAGTATTAATATTAAGGTTATTATTTTCTTATTTAAGCTTATCCCCAATTTTATAACCTTTATCATGATTATTACCTTCTTCCTTACTATTATTATCCTTTATACTATTATATAAGTTTATTTATTAAGTACTAATATTATTTAGTTTATTATTATTCCTTTCCATTTCGTTATCATTTATAATATTAATATTATTATAATAAGCTTTATTATATTATGTAAAGAGTTTAACGTAAGATTAAAGGATTTTTAGGTTACTTTCATTTAAATAATTAAAAGAATCATTTATTATCATAATAAAGTTAAAGTTTCTATTTATAAGGGTAAAAGAGAAAGATTTAAAAGTGATTTTTAATAAACTATTTATTTTACCTTAATTAATTAAGTAATAGTTTATTACCTTAACTTAAAGGTAGTTAGTACTTAAAGCTAAGTTAAGCTTATTTTAATTTATAACATTATATAATTCTAGCGGTATACTTTTTTCTTAAATAAGCATTATTATATTCCTTATATTACTTTAATTTATTAATCTTTATTTACATTTATAATAGCTTATTAAAAAATAATATTATAATAATAATAAATAATCTTAAAGAGTTAGCTTTACTTATTAAAGAGGCAATATATACCAAATAGTTAATATTATCCGCCGAAGAAGTGGTATATACTAAATAGTTAGTGATATATAATAAAAGTAATATGATACTTATAGTTTTAATAACTATTTTAATATATTTTAATACTTATTTATTTAATAATTTACTTATAATAAAAAGTATAACTTACTTAATCAAATCTTAATAGCTTTAATTTAGAATTATAATTACTATTAATACTATTTTATTTTAACATAATAGGATAGTTAAAAGGTGATAAAGAATAAATTCTTAATAATACCAAAATAAATTAACTAAATATTATATAAGCAGTAAAATATTAATTACTTATTAAAGTGAGTGATATTAACTTAATTATTATATACGTAATAAAAAATCACTTATCTATTTAAGTTATTAATATTAATTTAAGCTTAAATACGCCCATTTATTTTATAAATAGCGGGGGAATTCGAATAAGCACCTAGAAAATCGAGCGTAAAGCATTAGTTAAATAAAAGTCCTTTATATTAAAAAGAAAAAGGTTGCTTATAACTTTTACCATAGCTTTTATCTTAAAATGGTAACGGTAAAAATTAGTTATATTAATTATATAATTAACGAGTTAAAATTAAGGAGTATTTATATATAATTAATAATGGTAACTAGCTCATAGTCTTTTTAAGTATCTTCTTTTATTAAAAATATTAATGACTTATTTAACTATAAGTTAGTCTTTATTAAAAATTAAGGTCATAACTTAAATATACTTAATGGAATAATCCATTAAGTGAAGGGAGTTAAGATGATAGTTAAGGCATCCTTATAATTTTAATTTATAAGTGCGTTTTTATTGCTCTTAAAAAAGAGCATTTCAGCTGAGAATACGCTTTTTAAGTATTAATTTTAATCCTTTACCTTACTTAGTAAGTTAACTTATTTATCCGAATTAAACGTAAATCATTATATTTATGCTTTAAATTAATCTGCGTGCTTTAACTAATGATCTTTTAAATTTAAAAGAACATTATTAAATGTTATAAGAAACTTTTTCCTAATCACGCTTTTTATAAGATATTACACTTAATATGTAACGTTAAGCAAGAATATAAATGTGCCTACTTTGTTTTAAATAAGGTTATTATATAAATTATTATATAAATAAATTATTAAGACTTATTTAATTTACTTAACTTTATACTTATAATCGAGCTTTATATTTAATAATATCATAATATTAATATTATAAAGATATTTATATATTACGTACTATTTTAAAATAAAGAGTTTATATATTTATAGCTTCGATTTAATTATATTTAAAGTATAACTTAAGAAGAAGTTACTTAATTATAATCGTAATTTATTATATTAATAAGTATAATAACACTTTAACGTATTATTATATATTAAAAGTATTAAATTTATTAAAGCTAAGTATTATAAAATGCTTATAATTATTAATATATAAATATATATATATAGATAAATTATTATATACTGATTATTTACGTAAATTAAAAATAAATATAATAAAACTTCCTTATCAATTATATAATTTACGTATCATATAACTCAGATTACTTTAAAAAATACTATAAGTTTAGTCTAATAATGCTTAAGATAAAAAAGCTTAATAGTAAAAGAGCAAATTACGGATACTTACTTTTTACGTTAAGCTTTAAGCATATTAAAATATATATCTTACTATAATATTAATATATAATAACCCGTATAATAATATTAACACTTACTTCTTTACTTAAAGCTTATATTTAATTTAGTTTAAAAACCCGATTATTTTTATTATATTTTTTCATCATACATAACGTTAAGGTATATATAAATATAATAATAGTTCTTATATAAGAGGAGTTATTTAATATTAATAAGAAATAATCTTAAAGGACTTAAATATAATATTAATATAATAATAATATAATTAAAGATTTAACTGATTATAATAACCTTCCACCTTTATATTAACTCATTATCTTTAAGCTAAACTTTTTAGCTTTTAAGTAAGAGTAATTATATAATATTATTAACGTACTTATTAATATATAAACTTATTTTCTTAATATCATTTTAATTATTTTATTTAATAATCCTCTTTATATTATCGTTATTATTAAACTTATAAGACTTTTAATACTATTTACTTTTTTTAAGCTAAAAGCTTTCTTTACGTTGAAATATAACTTATATCATGTGTTTATTTTTAATTATATTAATAAGGTTATTATATAGGTTATTATATAAATTATTATATTAATTATTATATTATATTAATAATATATATTTATTAATACTACTTTATACTTTTTTTCACTTACTTTAATAACTAAGCTTACTTATCTTTATAACTTTAAAGGTAGTAAAGGTTTATATTAACTACGCCTAATTAATAATTATATTAAAAGCTAACTTAACCCTTTTAATCTCGGCTTAAGCTTCGCTTATCCTCACTCATTAATCTTAAATCATTTTAATATTATGATTTATACTTAACTCCTTTTCCGCCCTTCTCTTTTTACGCGTTATTTTATTATAAGTATAAAATATAAGTACTATAATAGCTTATAATAATTATTATATTAAAATAAATTTAAACGGGGCATTTAAAAGTTATTATATAAGAAAAAAAATAAGAAAGTTAAGTTTTTATATTAAGCTTAACATCGACGCGTATTAACATTAAAATTAAGCGCTTTTTCTTATTTTTAAAAAATACTTTACTTACTTTCCATATTAAGTTTAGTTTTAATGCGTATTTATATTAAATTTAATAGTCTTTTATATTATATTTAAAATACTTTATTAACTTATATATAAGTTGAGACTTATTTATATAGCTCGCTTACAATTTAATAATAATTTTATTAATAAGGAAGGATTATATATGTATTTATAGCTGTAATAATCATATAATAATACGTTAATTATTTACTTAATATAGTTATGAGTAAGAGAATTAATAAAAAGGTTAATGAGAAATAACTTCTTATGTTTACTTTAAATAATAATAGTTTTAAATTTATTTACGTTATTACTTAAAAGTAACTAAAGAATATTATTATTATTATAGCCTTAAAGCATATAATCATTAATAAAATAAGAAATATATAATGTAAGCTTAAATGTAAGTATGGTTTTATATTTATATATATTTTAATATTAATTATGTTAACGTACGCCTTTAATGAAATTAAGTATTAATAAAAGAATATTAACTTAAATATATTAATAGTTACCTTTATTAAACTAGTAAGAAAGATTATTAAGGAGTTAAAGGGGGGTTTATGCTTTAAGTAAGAAGTATTGCTTATTATATAAGAGGCGGTTAAAATGTTTCTTATAATAAGGTTTATTAGTATGTATTAAGTTAAGTATAATACTTTTATAATAGTTAATAGCTTTTAACTAGATATTAAGCTATAATATACGTAAAGTATATTATATTAATAGTTAAAGACTGTTAATTAGTTATAAATATTATTATTATTATACGTAAGTATGTTAGCTTTATTTAAAATGTTTATAACTAATAAATAAGGCTAGTAACTTAAGACTTTACCATGATACTTATTATATATAACCCTTAAGGAAGAGAGTTATTAGCATCGATAGCGGTAGTAGTAGTGATAATGAGAGCGGTAATGGTAGTGGTAAAGGTAGTAATAATGAGAGCGGTAATAATGAGAGTGGTAAAGGTAGTGGTAAAGGTAATGATATTAATAGCGGTAAAGGTAGTATTATTATTAACGATATTGGAAATGGTAGCTTTAATGGTAATGGTAATGGATTAAAATTATATATATATAATAATTTATATAATAATTTACGTACTAATAAATTAGTGTTTTAAGTTTAGTTTTAATTATAGTTCGGTTACATTAAGTTATTTACTTTATAATTTAATTTAATCTCGGTTATATTAAGTTCTTATTTAAGGTTATATTCGATTTTAATTATATTAAGTTCTTATTTAAGGTTATATTCGGTTTTAATTATATTAAGTTCTTTAAAGTTTAGTTAATGTAGTTTTATAAAAGTAATTAATTATAAATAAAAGTTTTATACTTAAAACATATAATAATTCACGTAATAATTTATATAATAATTTACATAATATTTATATAATCACTTACATAATAATTTATATGCTAATAAATTATAGCATTTAAGTTTATCTTCTTAATTTACGCTATAATTTTATATTTTGATCTATAAGGTTCGATTTAATTTTTATAACTTATTAAGAGTAGTTTCTCTTAATTACTTTATCGCTATAATGTTACTTTATATACTATGCGCATTACTCATTAGGTACTTATTACTTATAAGTAAAATACCCACTTACCTATAAATTTTAAGTAACCCACCCGCAAAACCTAAATCTTAGCATGAGTACTTATTGGATGCACAAGTTAAACTGTGCCCCAGGAAAGGATGTCACGTGACAGGCCGCAGGCCGGAAGCAGTGGAATGGGCGCCTGAGGAATGCGGGCGCATTTGGCCCACAACGCATGGAATGGAGCGCTTCCGGCAGACAAAGAAGCCAATTGGCGCAAACGGAAGGACTGCTATCTTCTTTGTTCCAGACCTGTTCGTATAAGCCATCAAACGGCCAGAAACGGCCTGCCAGACAGTTGATCAAGAATAACACAAGTTGACCTCAATTACTACGTGTGCACTGCAAGCCGTGACTTCCAACAGTACCTATGGGCACTTATGGGTGGGTATTTTTAGGCCTTAACTTTTACCATGACGTACGAGTTTAAGAAGCCTGCTAGCAATTTTCATGAATCGCTCGTGAAATCTCTTGGCATAAATAAACTCGTAGACATAATCCTTATAAATGCAAGCTCTTTCTCGTTAGTGCATGCAGCATTCAGTTCTAGGGTGCATGACAAGCCGCCCACTTATTTACTATCGCAATGAATATCATACATCTTCTTACCAACCGAGCGATCTCGCAAATGTCATGCCACGAACAGGTACGTCACTGCTACCACTCGAATTGGAGTTTTTCTCATATAGGAATGCTTTACGCACCGTCATCCAACGAAATCGGAACCACACACGATTCAATCGGGTATGGTGTAGCGGTAACATCGTTGACTCTCACTTCTCAGAAGTGTCTGTTCTCTCAACAGCCCCGGGTTCGACTCCCGGTATCCGAGTCTCAAGCAAATTTTTTTTTCGATCCTTAAGATTTGATATATATACCACGAGCGTCGTTCCATGTCTGCCAGTCCATTTTTTACTCGGTGTCAGCCACTCCTTTTGCCCCGATGCGGCGAGTGTGACCGTGCTGGCAAAAGTAAAATAATAGGCTGTAAGAAAAAGGGTCTTTGCAAAAAAGTGCCCGATCCACCGGCGTTAGATGCATCAGCCGCGAATCGAACGCGGGGCCCATCGATGGCAACGATGGATTTTACCACTAAACCACTGATGCTTTGATGGAATGGAGCTCGGGATTGCACTTCATGGTGCATCTCCTCGGGCCGTAACCCTAGGAATCAGAAATCAGAAATCGGCTAGATTCAGTGAATTCATGGAGTTTCATTGCAGCAGATGGTGCGGTGTAGTGTGGTGGGGCATGACGCTATGTATGAACCTCATGGTGGAAACCGAACTGCGGAGAACGGGCGGGATCGCAAACGGATAGCTAGCGTCGGTGGGCTTTATAGCGTCGTGAAGCTAAAGCGGCTTGGTGCGAGATAGTTTCTTCAGCTGAAAGCCCGCATGCAGTTAAGCGTTTGCACTAGGTAAGTCTAAGAAAAGCGGGTAAAAAACAGCAACATCATGGCAACCCCTCTGCCACGACAGAGACCCTGACACTTCCAATTGATACGTAAGGAATAAAGTCTTGTGAAAATAACGAGCACCATAGACCTGAAACCACGATGGAGCAACTTGAAGCCCTCGAGCAAGTCGTTAATTATGAGTGAATGATAAAGCCGGATGAGACACGTGCAACATTGCCCCAGTCAGAGAATGCCGATCTGTTTGTGTGATCCCTGATCACAACCCCCTGGTCATCACCTGTCAAGCTTCAGTACCTACTGTTTAATCCCTTTCAGAGACCCTAGAGTGTTGGGTTGTCACACTTTGCTTAAATCATAGATTAGGTACTATCATCAACATATTATCATCTATCATTCTTACTCTCCACTTGCGTGTTATGCTACCAATTGTTGTTGAAGTAGTCCTACCTTTGCGATAGGAGAGCCCGGGGTGGCTCAAGGCGGCTGGAGATTATTTCGACTGTAAGCATACTGAATTTCTAAACATCATGACTGAAGAATACAGGTGTAAAAGCAAACAATACATTGGACGGACAAGACACATAAAGAAGAGACGTAATATTGGCACCGTAGGTCTTCTACGGTGCGTCATACATATCCCTAACCCTGTGAAAATTCCTCCTCACCGCCCAATGCATCAATTCATGAAAAAGGTAATTTTTTGTAGCAACTTAGTTATCGCATGCGCCCTGCATTTTCCCCGCCGGGCTTCAATTATTCGCCTTGGCCAGCCTTTTCTTCCCGCCCAAATCATCACCACCACCACAACCACCACGCATTCGGCCCACTGCAACGCAGGCGGCTCAATCAATCGGTACGCAGTAAGTGATTCCTTCTTCGCTTGCCCTCGAAGCTCTAAGAACAAGGGCAGGAAGACTGCAACTAAGAAAACTACAGCCACGAAAACTGCAGCCACGAAGACGACAGCAGCAAGGTTTAAGGAGCGCCCTATGGGCATTTTAAAGCCTACACGTGCTGGGCGGCTCCCTAAGCCGTCGCATCGCCTAATGAGCTCCCTGGAGTGATGTCAGTCACTAATATATGTATGCACTGTATATAGATTTGCTGCACGTGGTTTTCACGTGACTATAAAACTGCTTTTATTATAGAAATCGACGAATTAGCCCGCGGGCGCCCTTTAGTATTGTTGCCTGTATATTACGTTGTGAATTGCTTCAGGTTGTGGTCGTTTTTATATGTGTAAGGCGTTGGCGATGTTGGCTGCATTGGAATGTGGGTCTTTTAGCTACAAAAAATGGGTGGAAAATGATTTATTGCATTCTGCCATTGGCACCGTAGAAGACCTACGGTGCTAATATTACGTCTCCATAAAGAAACCCCTCCTCACCGCTCGTCCAGATGGACCACCGTTATTCGCTCACGACAATATCAGGCCAGCCACTCTGTCGTACCACCTTTGCACATTGATCCTCGAATTCTCCGAAATCATGACTGAACTTTTGCAATCTGTCATTCGCCAGCTCTTGTCGGTAGATATCATTGCTCAACAAATCCTCGTCGACCCCAAAACACTTCAAGGTCGTTTTCTGCTCATGTCTCTCCATGTCTGAGACTCGTAGGCCGAACGCCTGCTGGCAAAAGAGTGTTGTGAGCGTGGCGTGAGTGTCCCCCAGGGATTTGCGAATCCCTGGGAGCATGGTTTGAACTAAAACAAAGGGGTGGGTTTAGTGTTGATTCGCGCTCCATCTGAAGGCACTTCAGGTAATCTTGTACGGTGGGTGTCTTACGATTTTCTAGGTCCTCGCGTTTCACCTTGGTTTCCCGGAGATCAGATACCATCGTTGGAGTCATGGCTGCGCCAGCAGCGACAGCAACGACGGCACCGGCTTTGGCACCAATGGCACCACCAACTGCCAAGGAACTACCGACCAGGGCCCCCGCAACGCCCCCTGTGGCAACGCACACACCCCCGAGGATCAGCAGTGTTATCGCGAATCCGATTAGCTCCCTGGAATTTTTTGAGTCCGGTTTAAGCTTCTCAAGGACGAGATTGAGAGCCCTTTCCATCTCATCTTGGAGGGGCGCCAGGATGTTCATGGCGATGCATACGTTGATCAGGGTTTCATAGAGGTCCTGGTTGCTGACAACTGTGAAGGCGAATATGGATTAATCGCCTGGATATACCTCACAGAAACACCATGTGTTTTTGAACTCAGAAATATGGAAGTACTGGACGACTGAATACACTCACTTTCTTGTTTAGAGAACTTGTCAAGCCATGCGCTAATATCACGAGCAGCAGGTTGGAGACAACGAAAGAGATGGACGCATTTGTTGCATGCGTCCTCAATCTCTCGAGTTGCCCACGGCTCCTTAGAATCGTCGCCAAACCGCGCTTGCAACTTCAAGCGAAAGCGACCCGTTAATTAGCAGACGAGCGAGGTGACGTGAATGAGTGTACTTACAGCAACCCCTATTTCCGACCCGGCTATGTTCTTCTCCACATTGGCCCATACCTCCCGGTTGGTCAAGGCCCCCGACTGTGTCTTGGACATGAGTCAGTATGTCGGCGGCAGTAGATGTTATGCTGCAGATTGGGACTGGTGACAGCGCTTACATCCTGATTCTGATCAGCCGGAGGCATGACCATGAAATAAGTGGCAATTTTCTCCATGGAATCACGGAAATACATCTCGGGCATCTTCTTCATTTCCTCGATGACATCCTTGACTACCGCCGCGGACCGTGGCACACTGGCAGCAATGCGGAGGCTAATTTCTGATTCAGAAACGAAGCCCAAGAGACAGGACGGAGACCAAGACTCACATGTCCGACATTGTGTCAGTCTTTCCATTCAGGGCGCGCCTGACTTTTGGTGGTGGCGGCAGAGGCAATGTTATCAGGGCGTGCATGAGTGTAAACCTTTTCCGGCTGCTGTCGTCAGAAGCTGTGTTTCCAATTGGGAACACGTTCATGTGGTGCGGCACCCTGTCGATTTCCGCGAAGAATTTGACCAGGGGCTTCTGGGCGTCCTTGAAGAGCCGCCGGAGGTCGCCATCGAGATCCTGTCGACCACGCTTACAATACCAAAGATCAACCTAGACAGTTTTCAAGACCAAGGTCAGCAGATATCCACACGAACTGGGAACAAAAGACTCGGGATAACCTACTTCAATGGGAATATACTGGTCTCGAAAGTCGTTGCTTGGAGCGGCCGCTTCAAAAAACCAGCGTGATGGTTCGATTCGGTTGAGCCAGCTCGCCAGTTTCTCGTTATCGCTCAAGTTGCGCCCGTACTCGGTGAAGTGCCAGACTTGCAGGCGAAACTGAAACCGCAAACCGCTGGGTTTGGACGATGGGCGGGCATCGAGCAAAGGATTTCTCTTAGCCACGGCTGTAGAAAGGGACATATTGTCATCGTTGTTCTTGTTCCACCACATGATGGCAGTCGTTGCACACCTCTTTCTCTCGGCGGTATGACTGGAGCAAGAAAGAGAAGCCCGACACTCTTAGAGGAGAAGCTCGAGGTCTTGTTGGTGACTACAGGCACATAGCATCTTGTATGGGGCAAAGCGCGGTTAATAACAATCCCTTGAAGTAAGAGCCTGGTGAACTCGGGGCGACGGCTAAGCGCCGAGGCGTAACTGTAAACGGACAAGTGCATCCGTTCGAGCTCAGCTGGATTATATCTGGGCGAATCAGGGAAGATTAATAAGTCCAGTGTGATGGGCCGCAGCTTTGGAGACCACCTCTGCGCAACAAATGATCATGGCAGTGACGGAATCGAACATTTTGATTAGCAACGAGAGCTATCAGTGGCGTTGTGGCGGTCGCACCTCAGTTAAAGAGGAAGCATTGAAACTCTGCCCCCTTCGCCTGCGCCGCCCAGTGCCTATCTTTAGCATTGTCCGGCATCGCTTTGTATTGTGAAGGGTTGAATGTGCTTCAATTGCCGTCTAAAAAGAATGACGAGGTCTGCTTAAAATCCGCAGTGGGCAGCATTTCACACTCAGGAAAAAGAAAAAAAAGCAAAGAAAGTTAGAAAAGAAAAATAGGTCAAATATAGCAAACAGACCTGGTGCCTCTATCCCTGAAGTGCCTGAGGTGGGACGACACATCTGGCGCCCGATACGAGTTTCGAGTTGTGCTGCCGCTTTAAGAGGATCAACCCCTCTTTTAGGCGCCCCTCAAAGACGAATCAAATGTGCAGAGAGAGACGGGTGAAACCGCCCCCCATTTTACATTTTGGGCTCTCACAGACGAAAACGCCACTGCAAACCTACTCTCTGCTCGGATCTTTTCAATTGACATCAATCCTGCCGCCATTCTTCCTCGAATGGACCAAGACAATCGCCAGCGATCCCATAATATCGAAGACATGGCCCTTCTAGACTCTCAACATCACAGTGCCGGCGAGGCTGCGCTCGCATATTCTAGGCCAAATGAATTTGGGCAGGACGAACCTGAGGCCACTATCGTAGATGTCGCCGACATATGGACAGAGTTTGAGGTTCGCAGAAGGTCGGCCGAATACTATTTGAACCGCTACTTTGAGTGTATGGATCGGATCACGACGTCGGTTTTTGCCTCCGGGGATCTCGATCCACCGTCTCCGTCTGAAGGTAGGTCAATCACGAAGGCGATTTCGTTGAACAGACCAAGCGAGTTTCTGACAGGCTTTTGTTCGGACAGCGCTGTCGAGTCGGGCGTCGCCAGACGGAGAGAGGGGCCTCATGCGCTTGAAGATCTATACCGACAGCTTACTCCGGGATCTCATCGCCATGGAGGAGACTCTTGCGCGCGCACAAGGAATTCACGACTCCGCGAAACCCCCAATCTTCTCGCCCATCCCTGCAGTGTGGTGAGCTTTGAAGCACGTTCCCCGTCATGACAAACCTCGCTGACCACGGTTGGCAGGACGCTGGGATGCTCCCTCTCGGCCATAGCCGTTCCTGTGAGGGCTGTAGTTGGTGCTTCCATCGCCGGGGCTGTCGTCGGGGCCATCGCGATAGCAGCGCCTCCGGTTCGGCATGCCATCCAAAGCCACAATCTTAAGCAGATCTGCCTCAGGCTAAGACATTTGAAGAGCGCTGTCGCAAATGGGGACGACCTCACGAAATACCATGACGATCTCACTCGCTCGCATTTCGCTACTCTCAGACAGGTTGCTGCGGACATCAAGGCTAACCGTGGGGCTGTTGTGGAAATCTGACCCTAGGACAGATGGGAGGATCAACGGTTTGCATTTGGAGCAATCGCGGCATGGCAGGATATCAATAAGACAAACCCTCTACCCACTTTGTAAAGATTTTTCATTGGTTTACGCCGAAGGTTTTCACGTTATTTCTTAGGAGACAGCTCCCGTGTTCTTCCGTTATGCTCATTTCACTACGGTAGTTATAGTTATTCGTAGTTATATTCAGTATTGGTTCTCCACTTGGTTGTTATTGCGACATGGGTGATTATCACGTATAGTCAGTAGTACTGCATCAGCGGTCGCCCTGTAGAGAGCATTCGTGCCATTTTTCGGCGTATGCAAGTCTGTGCACTGTAAAACAGGGACGACCATAAAAGAGAGAGGCTAACGCACATGACCTCCGCCAAATCGGCAGGTTTTAACGGCGCGACCACCTGCATCACCCCGTGGCCAAGGTCTTGGGCCTGCGCTAACTGACAAAGAAGCCTCCGGGCTAAAATGCTTCGCTGGCATGAAAGCGGGTCAAGGGCGTTAATTCAACCCCCCAAGATACCGTCGCATTTCACAGTTTCCATCCCCTTCTTTCTTCCTGCATATTATGCCTCCCTTCACTTGTTCATATTGGTCTGATTATACGTAGCACAAATCGCTGCGCTTTTTATACAGTGTGGATTGAGCGCTCGGTGCCGCGACCCCGCCAGAAAATCCCGCACCCACACTGTCCCACAGCGCACGAACCATCTGCAGCTGTTGGACACTCGGGTCTGGCCCACCGAGAGAGGGGAGCGGATCGGCATGGCGGATCGCAACGACCCTGACGATAGAGACCGGCCACCAGCGCAGGAAGGAAATGCTGTGAAGCAGGAGCAGCAGCAGCAATTGGCAGTAACACAAAACGAAGCACAGCAGCAAAGAGACAGTGCGCAACTGTCACATGCGGCAGAAGAAGAAGATGCCGCCGGCAATGCCCACGGAGCCGAGCCAAGACCCGAAACGGAGCCGGAACATGGGAGATACGACGCGGACGAATATTACTATGAACGGCCGGATACAGCGTCGTCTGTCGGGGTACCGAGCAGTTTCTCGATTGGATTGAGCGTATGGGCACCCCAATTGACCTTCATTTCCAAGAGCGGACGTACGTTGACGCAGTGATAGATCGACAACGACAGTGATGCCGACTCAGCGCTTGGAGACGTCGAGAGACCGTACGCCAACATACCTGCGCCCTCTTTTTTAATGTGAACTCTCCTGATTTGCTTCAAGGTCATCGAGCGTGTCTGCCACATCGAGCATTTACCACTTTGTCGAGGAACACGGGAGGACGTACCACCGGTACAAAGAAGGAAGTGGGTCTAAATCGCATTACTAGATCTATTGCCCACTCTGAGCTGACTGCCAGTTTATAGAATACTTCATGCCGAATGACATTGTAAGCTTATCCTTCATACATGTACCTCAGGGGCCATGAAAGCGGATGTTAATGTTTGCTGGTTAGCCCGAACAAGAAAGACTCGGTAAGACTTACCCCCTTACTTACCCACAACCGGGCCCCGAAGTTATTGACAACCTGCAGACCTGCAACACGCAATAGCAACGAGACTATTCGGAAAGCTAGCGCTGGCGCCTTTACAAAATCCTCGCAGGGTTCTTGACATTGGCACAGGCCAGTGCCCATCCCACTTCATAATTAGCTCGACTAACATGCACTACACAGGTACTGGCATATGGGCAGTCGAATTTGGTAAGGCCACTCCTCTTCGATGTATATACCCAGTGTGTCACTAACGCGAACAGCGACTGCACACCCGGAGTCTGACGTCCTCGGCACCGACCTCAGTCCCATCCAACCAGACTAGTAAGCCCCGTCCACCCATCCTCTTTCCCAGGTTGGACTGCAAGCTAACCCTGGGGAAAGTGTGCCACCAAACTGCCGTTTCGAGATCGACGACGCGGAAGACGAATGGGTCTTTTCCCGCCCCTTTGACTTTATCCACGCGCGCTTCATGTGCGGCTCCTTTGGCGATTTCCCCAAAGTCTTTCGATCATGCTACGACAACCTCAACCCGGGCGGGTGGGTCGAGTTTCAGGATTACTATGTCAAGATGCAATGCGTCGACAACAGCCTCGCGGGGACCGCGCTGGAAAAGTGGAACACCATGTTGCTGGACGGCGTGTCCAAGATGGGCAAGTCCGGACTGGCGGCCGCCAAGTTCAAATCCCAGATGGAAGGGGCTGGGTTTGTCGATGTCGTCGAGAAAAAGTTTGCATTGCCCGGCAACCCCTGGGCGAAGGGCCGGGAGGAGAAGGTCCTGGGGACGATGCAGATGACAAACATCCTCGACGGGCTCCACGGGATTTCCATAAGCGTGTTCACCAAGATGCATGGATGGAGCGTCGAGAAGGTGGAGCTGTTCCTGGTGGATGTGAGGAAGGACCTCAAGGATCGGAATATTCACTTTTACTACGTTGTGTAAGTCTCTTATAACGCCCATTGTGGGGAATGGGTTGCTGACACAATGTGATTATAGGATGAGTGTGTTTGGGCGCAAGCCGGAGTAAATCAGAATACGTATCATCTCTTCAATTCGCAATCAATACTACACAAAGACCTTACCTGAGGTGTTCATGCATTTGGTCATGACCAGGGTTGCAAACCGGAAGGAAGTCGTGGCCACGCTTGAGTTATACCGTAGTGGTTGAAAGAAGCAGTCTACTATGAAGATCATAATGAAGAAAGGGTAAGGCCCACGATGGGGTGGGATTAAAGACCACGATAGAAAAGGAATCTTAGAAGTACTGGTTCGACCTGATGGCGGTTTTCTGCCAGCGGGCCATGGCCAGCCAGGGGGCTAAGGGTATCCGCGGCGGAACGATAACGAACCTCGAGACGATCTAGCGCCTAACGATCGATAACGATGAGACTAATAGTGTCATCCGATCGATCGACATCCGGCGGAGCCTGGATAAGGAGCCGCCGGGACGTTACATTAACCTCGGGGTTAACGACGACGACTTCTTCGCTTTACTAGGCACTGTTTACGGGAAGGGGCCAGTCCGGATGCTAGCTGCCTTCCCATAAATGTTCGGCTGTAAGACGATCGTCGGGGTGCGGGTATACCCCGAGGAGTGGACTAACCTCTGCTAGTTTCTGGTATGACGGTGCTACGAATCTGCATGGCATTTAGCTTGGCGAGGATCACCATCGCCGGGACCGCCCCCCTAAGACCCTAGCCGAGTCCCTAACCCCAGCCTAATTGTTTGTTAGTCACGTGGGGAACCAGAGGTAGACTCTGCGACTCACCGACGACAGAGAAGGACACAGTAAAAAAGCCGGACCAACCCAGTACCACCCGCCGAAAGCACGCCTACCGCTCTCTGGCCGGCCGGCGGCCAACGTCCCCCTCGTCCTCCCCACCCGGCGCGACGACTTCTTGCCTAGCACATACATTCGTCCGATCAGCACATGACCCTTGCTCTAACCCTCTGAGAACCCCCGGCGATGCAGTTTGACATCGATATTAACATTGCGAACCGACCAGACTCACTGTTTAGAATAGGTACATGTATTGACCATCCGTCTACATGGCCGTAACGACGACGTTACGACCGGCGGCGGACAACTCGGGTCGTGTCGCTGGTGAGATGGGAGTACAAGCTTGAATAAGATAACTTTCAACTAACTTGGTGATAACAATTTGGAGACTGCTTGCTATATTCCATACTAGGTACGTGCGAGCGGTCCAAGTTGTGAGGGTAAATGGCCCTGCAAGGCCATTGCTGTCGTCATCCCCGTTTTTGCCTTGCCAGTCATCACAGAGCTTGTCCGCGGCTTGGGCAACGAAGAGTCTGGGTTCTACGGTGGTAGTTCCGACACGAAGCATCCTTGCAACTCGGCCAGACGTTTTCGAGTGTGGTGTCGTCGAGAACGTAGGAATCTGGGTCCAAAGCGTGAAACCATTTATGGTTTGGATTGCAGCGTGGTATCCAGTCTATCTGAATACGCCGTGCAAGGTCCAGCTGGATACGTCGTGCGTAGTGAGTGGCGACGCATTGCTTCTCGGACGTGGAAGATCTGGGACACAACCTTATGCCAACGGACTCGGTAATCAGATCGAAATCGGTTACCTGGTGCCATGACGCCCACCCTGGCCGACGACCAAGACAGTCCTTATACCCCTTCGTGTTGCTCTGGCCCGAGCCAGGTCCCGACCCCTCTTGGCCTGTTGCGTAACTGAGACATGTACAGTCCGCCCGACCAAAGCACCTCATCTCCATGAGAGGCCCAGAGCCGGGCTGCGAACCCAACATGAGAAAATGGGCGCCTGTCCGACGATGGCGTTGAAACATGGAGCGCACCTGATGCGAATCGAAGCGCCCTTGCTCGTTGACGTCCAACCTCGCGTGAGCCGTCCATGTGAGGGTGAGGAACGCACATCTCCCATCTGGCGCCTTTTCGAGGCATATAGTAGGCCGCGCTTCCTTGGTCTGGCAGCAGGCTCGGTGGATAGCCTTGTCGCACCGGATTTCGGCGGCTGTAGGTTTAGCGCCGACTACCGTGCTGCACCGAGCAAGACCTGACTCGACATCCGACCATGAGATCTGAATGTGCTCGCATAATCTTAAAGCCCCCTCTCGACCAATGCAGATCCGCTTCTCCTTGCCTGCCTGCGCCGCAGAAAATGCTCGACCGTCATGAAAACGGTCGCAGCCGGCGCAGTGGAGTCGACACTGTGACCGAGGCCAACTAGAAAACTTGCAGCCAATCCAAGCCAAGCTGTTTTCAGATGTTCTATTCAGCTCGCTGCTTTGGAGGCAAGCTGTGCAGAGTTGATCATTACGGAGCCGAGAGCGCAACATGTCCATGTGCCCCGGTTCAAAGCCTCTCAACGTCCAATACTCGTCGTTTAAATCCCAGAGATAACGCATATCATCGACACCAGGATTGGGCGAATAAGGTCGATAATGAGAGCCAAGAATAAGGCGTCGAAAGAGTCGTGATGCACGGCGAAGACAGTGTTGGGTGAGGATATCTGCGTCAAGATGCTTCATGATTATCATGAGAATCTCCTCGGTCATGCGATAAATCGGACTGTGCTGGCAATTGTGAAGCGTTGCAGCGACGAGGGGGCACTTCGGTGATTCGGTCGTAGACGCGCTGCGTTCTCCTGATTGCGGGCTACCCATAATTGTCGGAGTTGAATGATCATCATGATCTGTCTGCTCATTTTTCTCGCAACCATGCTTGTTCTCGTTCTTGCCCCCATCCGACTTTGCCATTTCTTGTGGAACTTCCCGCCTCATGACAGATTCAGAAACAGCTTGGCTGATGTGTTAGGGATAAGGTATGGGCGCCCTGGAGGCTGGCAGATGCTGAAGTTAGCTTAAGTGTGAAAGGACTGAAATGGAAGACAGCTGTTATTTTTCTCTCTGGTGTAAGTCGCTTCTGGTGTTTCGCATGGGTGTGGCTCTGAGTGGATTTTATACTTGCCTACGGTTGCGACGGCGCCAAAGAGTTTGGCACGCCATCAGTCATCATGGGCAAACCCTCACGTGCGGTCTAGGGTTTCGAGGTTTGTTGGGAGACGCCAATGACCGTTGGAATGCGGTATGCTGCAAATCAGAGTTTTGTAGCATCGTTCAGGTTATCCGAGCATCGGCCATGGCCATTCTCGACGGACAGGATTTGGGTTAGCTAAGTACCTGGTACCTAGGTATTACTCTATCACTCCACTAATTATCTCCGCAGTAGTTATTACAAAGTTTATACCCTCCCTGCACCGTTCCTGCTCCTCAGTAACGTACATCAATAGTAGAATTGCTTCCTGCGTCTTTATCGCGGCAATGTAGGCAACCGCCATCGTGCACGTGAGAGACGGTGGCCAGATATTCTCTGAGCTTGGGAAACAAGATATTACCTCCAGATGAACCCACAAAAAAAAAAAAAAAAAAAAGGAGAGAGAGACGACATCGGTAATGATCATACAGCCCTGCTATAGCCGGGCAAAGGCTGATGGTTCTGGTAGACAGGATCCGGGCGGTCCATCTGGTCATATGAGATAGTCTGCTGCATGTGAAACGTTGTCAATGAGCCTTCGCTGGCCTGCACGATGACAAAGACGGGAGGGAGCTGCAGCACTTACAACATCGTGCTTGACAATAACAAAATTGGCGCCGTCCGACCGGAGTATATCTTCTTGTGAGTCGCCAGCATCTGTGCCCCGTCCGCTGATCGACTTCTTATCGCTCAAGAGCGAGCTGAGTTGGACGCCCTTACTGTGAAGGCCGTTGTTGTTGCTGAGCTGCTGCTTTCTTCTGCTCCCAGAAGAGCCGTATTGAGACCGTTTCGTGGAAGCGCGGCTAGCGATAAGAAGCTTGAGGGCAGGGAGACTGCCGACTATGACGGCTGGAAGTGATGTGGTGGTTAGCTCAGAATGGCCATGTCCACGGCATCATGTTTCAGGGAACACTCACATATTGTAGCAGCGAGCGTGGACCAGATCATGAGCAGGGTCAGGTTGACAAAGTACTGCTCGACCAGGACCTGTTTTGCTCGGATGATGGCAAAGGCAATCATGACAAAGCCGAGACCGAAGACGCAGACAAGGCCCGCTTTCTGCTTTGGTGATATCCTGACATTGTATGTCAGTCTGATGGGCATGGCCATGACTAAGACACCAAGTGTTAGCAGCTTCTCCACTACCTTGTCCACTTGTTCAATTGACAGTCGCAACACGTACTGCACAGATCGGTGAAGACGTCGATAACAGTGCTGTAGTAGACGCTCAGGTTCGACGCCCAGATATCCTCTGGTTTACCGCATTTCGCGAACTCGAAGAAGTTGGAGATGGGCCGGCATGACAGACAAAGAGTGACGTAGCATCCGACATAAGCGAGGAAAGTAAATGTCGCGAGGAAATACCACACCCGACGATAGAGTCCCAACTCTCGGAAAAGCTTGTAGTAGAGTGCCAGGAAGGATGCCTTGACAGACCAGAGGACGGTCCAGAAGAGGAGGATGATGGGAAACTCTAGTCTCAGGTAATCCTCCGTCTGGGATATCAGGTCCATCGATATGGGAATGGCGCCTTCCGTGATGGCGGTTATGTAGTACAGGCTCGGGAGCTGGATCGTCTCGAGGATGCAGAGCGCCAGCAGCGTCGCCAGAGCGAAGAACATCCAGTAATCCTCCACGGTTAGCCGATCGGCGACCTTGAAGCGGATAACCGTGCGTAGAGTGACGAAAAGAAACGCGGCGCTGAAGCACGCCCAGACTAGCGCCAGAAGCGAGTTGTGAGGCAGGGAGCCTACATTGTCGACGGATGCCATTTTTTTGCCTTTTCCGACTTGGTTCAGCGTTGGCGCGGTCGACGGCGCATCACATCTTGCTTTTGTTGACCAAGAGAGGAGAGATGGGCTGGCGCCGGTATATAGATATAAGTCGCCCTTGAGTTCACAGGGAAGCGGACGGCGAAACATTCCATCGCATCAGGCGTTGCCTCAGCTGTTGATAAGCAGCCGTGGCGGACCTGTCAATGAGTGGTCGATTTCATCACATCAAGAATATCCTTGGCCCATTGGACTCGCCAAGAGGTGAGTTCACACCAGAAAAGGGGGGCCGAACCGGAAAAGGGAGCGGGTGCCTCCATCTGAGCTCTCTCGTTCGCTCGGTCGCCTGGTGGCCGTCACACCTGAAATGCATGGTTGCCCTCTAAAGCAGGAACACCATAGGCCAACAGGTGGCGCGTTCCTGCGCAGCCAGGGCTCTGCGGCATATTAGTGGACTACAAACCGGAATTAATTTTTCTTTGCCGCAGCATCCCCCAACCAACTGTGTCGGTTTTTGGGGTGGGTTGCAATGAGTGGGGGTTCCTGAAGGGTAAACACGGTATTTCGTTGACTGATTCCAAGTTAAGAGCGTTAATTGGAGAAGAGCGGAAGGCTTTCATAAAGTGAAGAGATATTTGAGATTTCTTTTTCTTCCTTGTGATCTCTCTTCCTCTCGTGGTTGAGCATCAGTATGTTCGTGTGATTTATCTTGCAGATCTGTCTTTGTCTTAGATCGCTCTCCCTCATCCGAGTCATCCCCAAGTTTTAGTCTACCTGGTCGCCGGGTTCAATCCATTTTTGCGGATTCCCCATCCGTGCTACCGCGCAAGCCGCGATGACAAGAGCGGGATGCCCAACGTGCATGCAGTGGGGCCCCCACTGCGACGACTCTTGATCGTACAAGCACGATAATTGGTCGACAAAATGGGTGTTGCAGATTAATGTACGCTTCTAACCAGCTCATATTCTCCATGTATTTCATCGAGTAACAAAGATCTACTAACTTCAAACCCCTACAGCCTCAATTCCATTTCAGTTGCATCGGTCGCAGATGGGGGTTCTGTCAAGGAGCAACGAGATGGCTGTCAGAACGACCTGGACCCTGCACCTCCAATTCGTGCGACCACTGGCCAGATCATCAAGCCAATGGCTGTTATTCCTGGCGTCCTGCTCTATCACACCCTCAGCTCCCAGTGTTTCCCCTAGCCCCTCCAGAACAACACCCGCATTTGGTTGGGTGGGCGTCTTTTCTCCTTCCTGCGCCGCACAACAAATCGAGCGAGGGTGTGGTGGAGCCACTGTCGCCAGATTGATGGTGTGTGCTCGATCACGGGGTCGGGCGCCGAGTCAATTGTGTTCCAGGTCGGGCCCCTATATGAATCTGAAATCCCCTTGCCATGAGGAAAGCATTCCTGCAAGCCATCACTCTCAGCTTTTCCTGCGCAGCCCGAAACCATACGTAGATACGAGGTCGGCCACACTTTTTCTCGTCAGAGCATTGACCCTCGGCATTGACACGTGGTCCGCCTCTGTTGACTGGCCCACGATTCCCTGCCCGAGCAGCCCGCTCTCCGCAAAACAGCAACATCGGCTGCAAATTGACGCCATACGCTTCAAAATGCGGCTACATCCCACGCCGGAGTTCCGGTCTCAATCGAATTGCCTGACCAAAGACGATTAACGGATTGGTCACCAAGTGCTCACATCTCTCAGACATGGAGCCGCAGGCTTCCTTTGTGCCCGACCATGTGGTTTGGGCGCTCCGGGTTTGCCACGGACCTGTTTATTAGCGAGGCAATGCAATAATTGATTCACTATCATGGCCAGCTCAGGGCTGAGGATGAAAAGGGCACTAGCCAGCCAAAGTTCCCGAACACGTCATTCGGATGACGGGCGATGCGGGTTAGGAAAACTTGCATGCGGCTGCCTTGATATGGGAATTGAACGGTGAGATTGCACGAATGCCCTACAGACACATTGACGAGCTGCTAACCGAGAACGTCTGTCTAGGCCTAGCGCCGATTGCTCGCTGGGTTTTAGCTGGGTTTTACTTGGCGATTTTTAATCGTCCTGCAGTAGGTATGGCTTGAAGCAGGCTTGAAGCATGGCTTGAGCGATGCGGTGTCGAGCCGCCACGTCGCCAGCAATTGATCGAAATCCCGCAATCCCGAGAGGCTGGGTCGTCGGTCGATGATAAGACACCACGCCCCCTCCCGTGGATGGAGATTCTCTTCATTGCAAGTCCCCACTGCCTAGGTATGCTTCCGCAGCAAGAACGAGCGAGCCATGTACCTGTTTGGCCTGCATGTTCTGAGCGTTGCATGTGTTTTCGCCTGTCTGGCCCCGCCAACGCGGAGCTGGCCGGTGAAGTGTCACGAGCAGCGCAACTTCAAGACCATCTCCAGCATCTACAACCACACCGTCTACCCCAATCAGCTCCCAATATTCCAGGTCGGAGAAGCAGGCGTTCCTTCGGGCCTCTTCAGTCAAAATGTCGTGGGCAGAGTTGACCCGGTCGGCAATTTCACCGGGTTTCAAGATTCGATAGAATACTTTTTCGCTCTGTCACCACTCCCCCAGGGAAACGCGGCGTCGGCCGCCATCACGGGCTACAAAATTACCGAATTCACCTCTGCCTGCCCCGAGGTTGCTGCCTCGGTCGTCTATTTGTTCACCAGCGTGGTGAAGCCAGGCTGTCCGGAGAATGGGAAAGCGCTTGCGCCCTTGAAGCAGGTGAGTGATAGAACCATGTCTGCAGGGACTACATGTCGTGATGGTATCGGTTTGTTGACCTTTCCAGGTGGCCTTTTGGAGGTTCGACAAGCAGGGGGCGGTCCTCAAATACGACGCCTGGATCCCAAATCTCAACAACTGGGTCGAGGCTACTACGGGTGCCCAATTCTCGAATACGCAGGTCCAGGCGCAGAGCATCCAGCAGCTCTGTGGCGCCACCCAGCAGAGATGCACCGGAGCGAACACGCAGTGGGCGAGTGTCGACGAATGTGTATCCGCCCTGACACAAAAGCCCTACGGAAACTACGATGAGGCCTGGGGTGACAACATTGTCTGCCGGACCATCCACATCGTGCTCACTCAAGTACGGCCAGATGTAAGTTCGGTCCCCGTGTCTTTTAGTGTCTGGCTCTCCGTTAGAGGCCTTGAACACAGATACTAATTGGCCGCATCAAGGTTCATTGTCCTCACGTGGGGCCAACGGGCGGCGGCAAATGCGTGAACATAGCATATCCAACTAATTATTTCAATGATGAAAGCCTCTATGACGATCCGCTCGGCGAGACGTTTGTCTGTAATAAATAATACCCTGTACATAGATATAGTACGAGCATTCTCATTTCTGGTGTTTTCGGGGCAGCCTTCTAGGGCGGTAACACTGGTTGCCTGGACGAAACTGCGGCTGGCCGTGGTCCGACCTATATCCACAAGTCCTTGATGAATTTATGACATCTAGCTTTTAAAGCAGGCGAGGAATAGCTTCGTAATATGGTGGGGGAGCCAAATGAAAGGGGTACACAACATCAAAGTTGCGAGCTGCACCGCATTTCATGCCGCATAAAGTAAAGTACATACACTTACCTGTCATTATTCTACCCCCTAACCCCTGAATAGAAGCCCTCCGCAGCAATGCCCAAACTCCTATCAACCATGGTACCACCAGACTTAACAATCCCCCTTACAGCGCTTAGCTACCGGCTTGTTCATTCACATTTTCAGCTCGAGCCCTTTCCAACGGGAAATCCATTTTCCTCAGAGACTATAAGCTATCCCGTTAGAGCCCATCAGCTCTCCCATAAGAGCTTCATAATGACTCCTAAACACCCTTGCAATTATCACAGCGGGCTAAAAGAAGAGCTGCCCTGCGTTGTAATTTGTCCGAATAACTCATCAGTCAATTACTTACACATACACAGCGATCGACTACCGGCTGTAAGGTGGTCTTACGGCCGTCTCCCATGTCTAGCTATCCTTTTACTCAGCTATACCCTTCGCTCAGTCATACGCGCGGGCGTGCAGCTGTTCGTGTGCAGCTATCACCATCTCCCATATACTATTGCTAATCTATGCATTTTCACTTAGGTATTCTTTTACCGCCGCTTCGAAGATCCGCATTTCCAAGTCTTAGGTTAAGTGACCATCTCATTATTAGAAGTTACCTAACTGATATCTGTCAAGTAAAGAACTTGCCTTTAGCGGCGGTCGTAAAAGGGATTAGACTCTAAAACACCCTGTTGGAGCATGTGTTCTGTCAACTTGAGCCCTTTCAAACCGGGCCGCTTATCTGAGCATAATCAGTACCGAATCATACCTCTAGTAGTCTGGGACTGAGTAACGTAACAGGTTACTTCAAGTACCTGTAATCAACCCAACCACAGTCGTCTATAGAGTTCGTGAATCATATAGTGGCTAAAAAGAGAGTCATCTCACCCCTAGCTACTTCGCTGCTATCATGCCAGTGATCATGAAGATATCCAACCATCCCAGGGGTGTATACGCGGGCAGTTGCTCGGGCGGAATGTAATCATTTCGAGAGAAGATTCGAATTCTTAATTCGTGCTCTTCGTTCTCTGGAAAGAAGAAACCGATATCGACGGTTCCGCTAGCAGTCATTCCTGCAGCCACTGCTATTAGAACCCTTAAGTTGCCGGTCTGGGCACCTTTACGGACACGCCCTCCTCAAGTCCCCAAGAGAAATTCGACGATTAGAAAATGAGAC
Organism: Diplogelasinospora grovesii; assembly: GCA_033297225.1. NCBI lineage: Eukaryota > Fungi > Ascomycota > Sordariomycetes > Sordariales > Diplogelasinosporaceae > Diplogelasinospora > Diplogelasinospora grovesii. The sequence goes on along the minus strand of MU853973.1, from coordinate 24,054 downwards.
GGGGAGTGATCTTCGGGGGCCCATTGGTGTTAATCACCTCGTTTAATCGGCGACTCGGACGGGCCCTGGCATCTGGTAGTATCTCAACCAGACAGCGAGTTCCTCAGGAAGCACCCATCTTTAGGGAGGCTGAGAACGGGTCTTTACACCGCTCACTTCCACGGTGGGAACCGGGGGATAAAATCGGTCTTGTAATGACGTAGGGGAAGTGAATAATTCTGTAGGTGGCTAAGTAACCGTGGTTGAGCGCTGTTTGATGGCAGACTGTCAAGTCCTGCCAGGGGTTGTCTTGGGGAGATCGAGAATGAACATGAAGATCCGTGAAGGAAGTGGACGCCACGAAACACAACGAAGTGATCACTCGTATAAAGCCCGTCAACAAAGATCACATGTCACGCAGTCCACCCAATGGCAGAATGATCGGAAACCATGTTCATATAGTCCATATATATAACACGTAACCCAGCCTACAGGTAGGCACCAAACTTCAACAGGATCTATCCTTCTCTTGTAAGCCTGTTTCATGCGCCCAGAAGCAAAACCCCCTCATGTAATTACAATGCCAAAATACAGACAGAGGCAAAAGATGGTCGGCAGGCGTGCTCCCTGGTTCGAACCATGCGATGTCCTCCTCAGAAGCCCCAAAAACACACAACACCCCTCATGGCATACACGTTGCCAGTCTGCCCCCACTAGAGAAGAATCTAAAGAAAAGACACTGTCCATCGAGTGAACAGTGATGCAGCAGTCGTCATGAAAAGCGCTTTTTAATGCCCTTGCCGAATATCACACATATGGTAATCCTTCGTTGTCGTCAGGCGAGAGAGAGAGAGAGAGAGTATGTAGGGGTAAAGAAATATGTACGGTCTGGACGAACGAGCACAAAAACGCCACAAGCGCCAACAACTCAAGTCCGAGCATGCATTTTTGTTTAAAGGTCGTCGTCGCACGTATGTATCGTGTGTCGTGCCGCCTATCCACCTGGCGTCGCTGCTGCCTTCCGCTTCACAACCTCTGATAGCGTCCCCGAGAGCAGGTGTTCGCCTACCGCACCTCGCTGACGCTGACGCGGTTTGTCCTCCAGTCCTGGTTCGACTGTTGCTGTGCGCTTGACGCCTTGGACATGGAACCGAAGCCAGGCATGGATGACCACCGGTTGAGGCGCTTCTGAGCCTTGACAGGATCAACTGGCGGCGGTGCTGGTGACGCCGTTCGGGTTTCTGTGGTGGGGGATGTGGGGGAGTTGGTGTGTGTGCTGCTCGTGTTCGCGGACGAGCCTGTGGTGTTGGGAGTGTTGTAGATGTACTCGCCGTCGACGTAGATGGCGTTAGACACGAAAGTCGAGCGACGATGACGGCGGCGGGTATATCGTTGCTCGAGCCGGAAGAGCTCGATCTTTGCCTGGATGCGATCGATGAGACCCATTGTGAAGGAGTGGTTGGGTGTTTCGTTCCGTAACGAGTGTGATTCGAGTGGTATGGAAGTGGCCTCGCGTAACACTGGTAACGCGGGGTGTGGCTGATGCGTGAAGAGGAGCTGAAGTACACGAAACTTGCTCGGTGAGTGGTGGCAGTCGCGGTTGCTAAGGACAATGGTCGGATGGGATGTTCTTAATCTCGTTCTCGCGACGATCAGATAGCACAAAGGCTTATCGTTGGTCAATTGGTCCAAGATGGAAATGTCGCATTGGAATCTGGCTCAATTGGATATTGTTGGTGGCGCGATTTTCTCGTCTCGAGTACAGTCCTCAGGAAAAGCCGACTCAGTATTGCCCCGATATCGCAAGCGCAGAACGAATGGAAGGAAAATGAATGAATGGCAGCCGACAGCCCCGAATTAGCTATTGACGTATCCGCACGCTGTGCTGCGATATCGTGGGGTGTTCCTGGAGAAGGTTGGGAAGCGGGAGAAGGAGGAAAGAGAAGAGAAATGTGCGAGGGAAACCGCTGTCTCAGTGTTGAGGATTTCATGGAAGTCCGGCAGGTGAGGTCAGTGGGCCACTCGTCCAGTCCGGCAGGTGCTCGCTCGCCAGTGTTTCCCAGTCCCCACATCAATGAAGAAATGCCAGGATTAATGCAAGGTCGTGCATAGCTAGCGGCCCCGCTTATGCTGTTAGGGCGGTCCGGGCTCGTCAAGACCTTACCCGACCGGGGCGACTCCCCTGACGATTGTTAATAAGCGTGTGGACAGAGCTTTCATGCCAGCTGGAGACTTGGATCAAGCGAGCGTTTTGACTCTGAGCCAAGCCAGAGAGGGGTTCGTGTTACTGCTAGAGTCACATCGCGAATGGGTCACCGAAGCCAGTCTGGTCTAGCGATGATGGCTAGTGACGCAGGGGAAGAGAACTTGGAAAGACCGAAGAAGGATGCGATGCGGGCTGATTGATGGAATCGAAGCACTCCAGTCTTCTTCTCTGCATGCAGAAACGCCGTCAGCGGGGAGGCCAACACGTTTGATGGAGGAAGTTGTCCGATCGCAGTGTTTCAAACCGCGCGTTCTGTCATGTCTGAGTGGTAATGAAGATTCGCTGCAGTTAGACGCCACCCAACTACGCCTCCGGGGTGCTGCCGGGCAAGTGCTCATTTGCACGCGTGCGGCAGTATCTACAGGAAAAACGCAAAGCAACCGTGCAGAGAAGTGCTGCGCCGTTTCGCAAACCGGCCGTTGGAGCCGTCAATCGCTCACCTTTCGTTACCAATTGGTAGTGGTGAACCCCGCCTGAAGTGTCGGGTGTCTCGAGTCGTCGGCCGTCGGGTTTTTAGGTTGGCTTGGTTCGTTTTGGGCGGACGAGCCTTCCCGATGGCCCATGCGCGCTCCTTTCCGCATCCTTGTTCCCCACGTGTCCCCGCCCGGTTTCGACGTTTGGGAACTGCTTCAATAAATGGCGCGTTAAGACCGTTCGATTCAGGAATTGTCAGTTTAACTTCTTAAAATAGAAAGGGTATTTCCTGTCAATTCGAGAAGAATGGTCTGAATGTCAATGCCCTTCAACTCCTGCTCGCTGTCCAACACAGCTTTCGGGTTCGGGACCTTGGAAATTGGCCTGACAGGCCTCAACGCCATCGCCATGGGGGAAGGCCTCTCTCGTTGGTCGGTCGCCCAGCCACTGTCATGCAAGTGCGCCACGGCCAACTGGTCTGGCCAAGCCATGGTTCGTGGGCCCGAGAATTGATGCGAGAACTGCTCAGTCACTGACTGAACGCCCACAAAGAATATCATCCGTTGTAGATTTCTCCATTCTCAATATTCAAATGCTGGTAGGCGTCCTGAACCTCTGTCTTGCTGAGGAACCAAGTGCATAGTGGTTGCCCGCTGCCACAAGTTCCTCGACCCGGGGCGACTGAGAGTCCCTCCTTGGTGCGGTGTCTGGGAGTGTTGACAACATCCCGTCGAGACCCCATGTTGAAGAGACATCGGCGGAAGCTTAGAAGACTTGTGGTCGTGATTGTACTAACTAGCGAAAGGATGTAGCTAGGAAGCTGATGACTTGACATGAACTGTATCCGACCTTAATGGTACTGTCCACGAAACGTACCCCTTTATCCTCCATCGGGTATTAGATCCTTGTACCTTCCTCCTTCAAGCTAGAGGCATCTAGCTGCGCCAGAGACATGCTTTCATATCATTCACGCCATAACAAGCGGACTCCCCGCGTAGCTCCTCAGTATGGAGGTAGATCTCTATGGCGAGAGGTACTTACCTCCACCACTGCCCCGGGTCATGACAAGGATAAGGCCGACCGTGTATCTGCAGCTGGTTTTAGCACGCACTGCGCTCACGAAGGAGTGGGAAGTAGGAAGGGGACGTACATGGCGCAGGTAGTAAAGATCTCATGCTTGCTTGCTCGTGTGCACACGCTCAGGACCACTCCGAAGAGAAAGGTACAAGACAGCTGCAGCCCAATCATGCGGGTTATGTCCAGCTTAGCACCAGTAAATACTTCGTGTTGTATGAGCGGAGCCTGGTCGGCGAAGAAGTTCTCCAAGCTATTCAGCTGACCAGCTCAGAATGGGATGGCCTGTCAAGGTTCGCCAGGGTATTCGACAGAGACAGAAGCTCTCCTGCCCCGGGCATCCCATTGTCAGCGCACGTAGCTCATCTTGCAGGTGTAAGAGTGTTCGGCATTGCAGATAGCGGAATTCTCTGAAAATGTAACAGTCCTCTCCAGATTCCACAAAGCGTGCTAGCCTGGGGTATCCATTTGGTTCTTGGGTTACTTCCTCAACATCAGCTAAGCTTCTTGGTAAAGTGAACAAAGGTACACAAACTCCGACGAGTGTAATACACAGCTGGGTCGCCTGGCTCCTTGCAATCGAAGTCAGGGTACTCAGCGGCATTATCCATAGCTACCTTATGTGAACACGATTTAGATAGATGGCAGTAGTTGAGGAACTGAAAGCTCTGAAGGTGTGTAGTTGGTATCTGATATGATATGATGTGTTGTGTTGTGTGCAGGAGGAAAAGGCAGTGACCAGCCTGAGAAGATATTCGGTGGGCAAGACCTGTGCGCTCAGAATAGGTGTGAACTGACAATAGGAGGTGAACACAATAGCAGGAGAAGACAATAGAAGGTGCTCATTTACATGAGGTGAAGAAGAAAGGGAAGCGTCTCTTGGCAGTCCACATGACGGGCAAAAGTGACGTATTGCCATCGGACTGAAAACATGTCGTACAAGGCATTCTGTCAATAGCATCGAAAACATGCGTGCCTATCCACCTTGTGTGACGTTGGTGGTTGAGAGGAAAGGCCACATCTAAGCATTGCACTTCCCGGTATGGATGACATTTTTGTTAGCCAGATCAATCAACCGGCTCAATGGTCTAGTGGTATGATTCGCGCTTCGGGATTGAACTCCCCTCTGAGCACTCAGAGAAGAAGATGTGCGAGGTCTCGGGTTCGATCCCCGATTGAGCCCGTTTGGCTGGTCTGCTCGGAATCTTTTTGACCTTCTTTTCTTCCCCAGCCAGCCGAGATAAAGCTTTCATTTCTTTCTGCGTTGGATGAAGGCTTGTCGTCACTTCAACAGATTAGCAATTGCGCACATTTGCTTGAGGCTGACTCATCCCATCCATTCATCTGAAGTTCTGAACCCACCCAATAGTTTAAGGCAGGAAGGTTTTCGTTTGCGCCAGGATAACACTCTTCGCCCTCAATTCTGCCCAACGTTCTCATTCTCTGCGTCTTCAAGTTGCCTCCAAACTCATTAGCACGATCAAGAAAGTCGCGTCAATGGCTCGCCCAGACTTTTTGCAGCTCATAGACGCGTGCGATAAGTACCGCACCCAACCCTCTTCCTAGGCGGGGTTCGCTCAGAGCACTGAACGGATGTGAACAGCTTCCCTCAAACCGATATCGGCCGCACCCCATGGTCTGAGGACGCAGCGTCGGCGTACTACCAGTTTCTCCTGCCCGGTGATCCTCGGCCACATGGCTTCATGCTGCCGTCGGTCGTCGCCAAGATGCCTTGGACGTCCGAATGGGAGGTCAGCAAGCCCGACTATCGGCCGCGGCGTGTGAGGTTATTGGGTGATTATATCGAGCAAACTATGTATTCCAAGACTATCAACGACGCGCTGCAGCGCCTCGTTCAGGCCGCGATCGAAGCTCAGACATTCCAGCTCATCAGGCACCCACTCAACGAAGACATGAGGATCATGGGCGGTACGCCGATGGACGTCCCCAGCGTTCCCATCAAGATAAACCGGACAGCCGCCCCCTTGTTCGGGATCGCCACGCGCGGGGCTCACATGACGGTGTTTGTTCGCTGCTCTGCTGGAGAAGGGGGGATGAAGATCTGGGTGCCGAGGCGAAGTGCACACCTGTACACGTATCCCAACATGCTCGACACCACTGTCGCCGGCGGGGTGAAGGCCGATGAGTCGCCATTCGAATGCATCGTCCATGAGGCGGACGAAGAGGCCTCCCTTCCGGAAGATCTCGTGAGGTCGCGGGCGCGTGCGTGCGGCGCGATTACGTATGTGGCGGCTCAGGAAACTGAAGATGGCAAGCTGATGGCCCCGGACTGCCTGTACGTCTACGACCTCGAAGTCGATGAGAGTGTCATACCCAGACCGCGGGACGACGAGGTCAAGGAGTTTTACCTCTGGGATCTGGTCCAGGTCATGGAGGCCTTGGTTAAAGGGGAGTTCAAGCCCAACTGCGCGCTCGTCATGATTGACTTTTTTATCCGGCACGGCGTCATCACTGAAGAGAATAATGTGGATTACGTAGAGTTGTGCAGGCGCCTGAGAAGGAAGTTGCCGGTGCCTACCTCTGTTAATACCGGATGGTGACGATGGTCTGGATATGGATGGGTTGAGTTACGATCGATGACCTTCCTAGCATCTTGTAATTCCGGGAATACACATGGTCTTAGTCAGTAATAGTGTAAGCTAAACCTTGACTACAAATACAATCAAGTCAAAGCAGACAGCTAAGCCTGAACAGCTCACAGTTTGATTCCTTTTTACTCAGTGAAGTCGGGGACAAAAAATGCCGAACTCCAGAGACTGACCACACACAACACTTGAAGATGGTTTTTAAACATGAATACAGAACCGGATCGTGAAAAGAGGATGCTCTACGTCTGATTAAACGTCAAACGTAAGGCAACAGAATGGTTCAATGAAAAAGATCACATATCACATATCACGGATCTCAAGTCCCAAGTCCCAAGTCCCATGTACCTAGAAAATAAGGCCGCTGAATTCTCTCAAACTGGATGGGAGGCCCTTTGGCCGATAACGATAAGCAACGAAAAGAAAAGAAAAGGGGGTGCTCCTTTCCCGGGACTCACCATAAAGCAGCCAAACTAAGGCATACTGAGCTTTAGAAGATAGGCCAGGCCATATTGGAATTGGAGCTTAGACAGGCGGCTATCTATAACCATGATTGCATAAATAAAAAACATCTTGTCGAAAATAGGTCTCAGCATACTGCGTATCATGGACAAGTGTACGTATGCAGTTTAGCTTTTCCCTATCTCACCTAACGTACTTATTTTTCACGACACGTCTATGAGATGTCTTATCAAATACATTATCATTAACGAACCGCTGCCTTCCTTATCTTTAGCAAGGCCTGTTTTTTTGCGGCAAGGTAATATGCCTCAGCTTAGCTGCGCCATGAGATTTTACAAGGGAGCCTGCCTAGGTCAGGTATTCACGTGTTTTGCAGGTCACACTTGTCACTTCAGCGAGCAAGGCATTGAGGCAAGTTATTCATATTATTTAAGGCTAAGCAACCGAACTAAACAAAGGGGTATAGAACTGAGTAAAACACATGTGTAGATGGCCGCAGACCGCAAAGTTACGTTACAGACCAGTTCCGATCTGCAGGCTCCAGAATGATGGCAAACCGCTTAGCGCCCGCTAGAGCGCCGGCAAAGAAGAGACTTGTAAGGAGAGTGAAGGTGACGGCGGTGACGGAGACAATGGCTAGTATATCTGACCTCGACAGTTTCGCCGTGTTTCCGGGTGGTTGTCGTGGTTGTCGTTGTGGCGGTGTTTCTGGCCGCGGTTGCTGTCTGTGTTGTGATTGCTGCTGCTGCTGCTGATGATGATGTTCAAGTTGTGGCTGTTGTTGCTGCGGGTGTTGATGTGAATGCCGCTGATATGGTTGCGACTCTGCGTGGCTTGCGTGGCTACTACTACTAACACTGCTATGGCTGTTTTGTCTCCGAAGACTATGAGATAGCCGAACCAGCTCGAGCTTCTCCCTCTGCTCCAGGCGACGGCCGTGTGCCATAGCCTCGGTCAGCGTCTGGACGGACCCGAACACTTCGGGCGGGCCGAGGTCGGCAAGCGACTGGACGACTCGGGCCGGCACGCCAAGTGCCATTGATAAGGGGGGGATGGATTTTGTGATAACGCTCCCTGCACCGATGACTGCTCCGTCTCCTATGGTGATTCCGCCCCTAAGATTATCAGCCACTGTTTAACATACCTGATCCAAAATCTATGACTTTGTGGGAGAGTGCAGGAGAGGACGGAACTTACAGAATCGTTACGTTCGCGCCAATCCAGACATGGTCGCCAACCCTGACGCTTTTTCCGATACTGTCCCGCTTCGAACACCGCTCATCAGGCTGCAGCGCGTGACTGACCGACACGATGCAGCAGTTGGGACCGACGTTGCAGTGATCGCCGATGACGACGTCGGCCACGGGCGTATCCATAATCATACAGCCCCGGTTGATGAACGTCGAACCGGCGACGCGCAGGCGCAGGCCGTAGTCGACATAAAAGGGTGGCTTGACAAAGGGCGTCTGCGCCGTCAGCGCCGGGTTGCGGAATGTCATATCGTGCGTTACCACAGTACCATTGACCGCGTCCTCAGTCCTTTCCCGTGCCGGCCGTACTATACTATTTTGCCAAGTCAGCCGGTCGGACGGGGGAATTCGCTTTCCGCAGTGCAATGCCAGTATCAGGTGTCCACGTACTCGAGCCACCGGCTGCTCCGCAACTCGGGCGCCGCATCTTCAGGGGTGTTGTTGAATCGGCGGCAGGCCTGAGCGCACCGATTCCGCGCCGCACGAAAGTCGTCGTTACCAGCGGGAAACGCAATTCCCGCAGTGCCGGCAGTGGCAGCAGCCGCAGCATGCAGCAGGCTTTCCATCGATTCACCATCAGACGAGTCCATGTTGAGATGGAACCCGACCAATCAGACAATCGTTTCTACACCAAAAGGCAGCCCAGTGGCTGCGTGTAAAGAAGGCGATGTCGACGATGATAAATGATTTTGGGGAACGGGCCGGCTCCTTCCAGAGACAGGATACGCAGACAGATATGTAATTGTAAGACGTGGTTGTGGGGGGTGCTGCGGGTTCATGTACCCGGCGCCGGTGGTTTTCTGTGTTGGTGCTCCAGGATAAGGGGGGGACAATTGGTGTGTGTGACGTTGGTGATTTGGAGCGTTTCGGCGGAGGAAGTGGGCAGAGAGTCTAGAATCGCGGTCCACAGAATTGTGCAGATGAAGATTTGCGCCCGGTGTGCTTTACGTGTAATTCGGGGTTTGCCAGCGCCACAGCGAATTTGGCGAGATTGGACACGGTCTCGAACCAAGACGCTTCTTGCCCGATCTGATCGCCAACAGAACAGTGACAGTGACACACGACCAAACTAGTATGCTCGATCCCGCTAGGGCGGGGAAGCCAAACCGCTGCCCGGAAAAAGCAACGATAATCAAGGGGGAACAAGGGTCCTGGCTAGGATCAAGAACGCGCCTGTCTCCAATCCAGAGCTTTTTGTTGAGGTCTTTTTTCGTATCGCATCGAGATGTGCCATTCGTAGTAGTATGGAAACGGACGGCTGGGATTGAGATGTAGGGTCATGGTCAAAGCTTGCTGCAGCAGTTTGCCCAGGCAGAGAAAGGAGCGATTGTCAGCGCAAACAGGCGGATATCGCTTATTACCTCCGAAAGGACAATTGGGAGAAATGAACATCATGCGATTTTTACCTATTTTTTGCTTGCTTCGAGTGTGCGTTTTTTGACATCCGACTGCCACGATTTGTGTGGTCAATCAACCGTTCGTTCGGACGAATCGCGACCGGCGACGATGCCGCTTACACGCATTGGGGCAGTTCTCGCGGTCGCCCACCACCATGTGTCGAGCAGCGACTGGGCCTGGCGGGTGCATTCTCCGCATAAGTCGCTGCAAGATCTGCCCCGTTCGTGCCCGGAATCGATGCCAGAGGCCGTCCCAAGGGAGAACCAATGCGTTCGGCCCGTCGTGTGACCAGCGCGTGCGTCCCTTCCGGCTTGGGCCGGCTGCAGATGAGGTCGCCCTGCAGCGGTCCTGCAGCTTGCCGTACCGTAGCCCTACACATACGAGCTATACCACAGTACATGTGTACATGGCTAACGCATGTCATAATTCTGCTTTGGCGGTTAAATACGTGCTAAGGTGATTAGGTAGTATAAGCGTCTTTGCCATGTGACGACGTATCTTCGGTCGACACTGAAGGAGTCGGGACTGGTCGCTAGCGTGTGTGTATTTATGCGCGTGCACGCCACACACAACCTGCAAGCCACTAACCACGCTGGGATTGAAGTCGACGAGGTGAATGGCGGAAATCACCGTCGGGGGCCGGCCCCGAGATGCCGCAACCCGGAAACCAAATGTGGCCTTTCAACCATACACGGTCGTTCGTGCAGTCAATTGGACATATCAGCCTTCTTGAAGGTGAAGAAAACAGGTGCGCCCGCAGCTGGCAGGCATACTTTCACGTTGCGTGCCATTCAGATGCCCATCATTCCCGTCCACACCAAGCAGCAAACCCCCCCGCCATCAGGAAGGGGCCCCCCCGGCCCCCAGTCGACGTCCCATCGTCTCGGTCGATCCGACCATTCCGATGGCTCCGCGGGCGCCTCCAACGGTGGATACTCGCCCGGCAGTCATTGAGATTGGCCGGCCGTGTCCAAACACTCGTGTTGCCGACGGGTAGCTGCTGCTGTGAATGCATCTGCCTTGGCCGTGGATGCAGCCCCCGTTCACGCTCGCGCTGTCCCTGGCTGGTGTTTCCAATTCTAATTCTGCGTGCAGGGATGTCAACTCGCCGGTTTCAATCCTCCACCGAAAAGGCTATAATGACTCCTCAGATCGCTATAATGACTCCTCGGAACTTAATAACTAACCACCTTCCGGCGCCAAGATGACGGCTCCATACTAATTTCCTAGCGATCTGCATCAGCCACTCGGACCTGACAACCTCAGGTTTCCAACGCAGTTTCCACGCAGTCCTGCCTGGCGTCGGCAAACGCCCTGCACACCGCACAACGCCATACAGTAGCTGAAGCCATCACCAAGGTCACCTACACGCCCACAGACCTCGCCGTCGCCGTCTACCGGCTTGGCGTTAACAGGACCGGCGGTGAGACCGCTGATCAGCGCGGCGGAGGAAGTCGCTAGCGGTAAGCGCCATGTATATACTGCACGGCGACTGCAGTGCTCCTAGTCAGTCACCACCACCAGTATCACGTACGTACCGTGTTGTTCTTCTTTTTACTCACAATATGGATTTCCTCAGTGTGCCCTCCCGCCGCGGAACGCCCAGTTCATTACGCACAGCCTCGCCGGCGCCGTCAACGTCAACGTCACGATCTAGATCACGCCGGCGTTCCCAGTCCCCAACAGAGAGCCAGCGGGCCGAGCCCACCCGGCGCGAACGGGACTACTCGCTAGCGTCGACCTCGGCTGAAAGTGTACTCGAACTTACGGCGGTTCGGCTCACGACTAGTTCATTCGATACCGACGATGCCGCCTTCGTTCTCCTCTAAGAATATGCCATCCTCCGCGGCTTCTGCGTCGTAAGACGCCGCATAAAGAACGAGAACGATCTAGACACTAGGGAGAAGTTAAGGCTAATTAGGGCCGACTACTGGTGCAGCCGATAGGGCGATAGTAGCTCGCAGGGTCATAGCCTACGAAACAAACCATCTCGTGGCACTAGCTGTCCCTTCCGGGTCAAAGTTGCGTACAATAGGCTCGATGATCTCTATCGCGTAAAAATAACGGTCTATAAGCACAACCACCCTTTAGGTCCATCCGACTTAGTTAGTGATGCCGCTTATCGTCGTTACTAACGCGAGAAAGCAATGCCAGTAACGGCGACGGCGACAATGACCGAGAACGACGACGAAGCGCCCGCGCCGACGTTCGATAATGTTATTAAGCGACTGTCTAGCGTCGCACTAATAAACTCGACGCAGATCGCCAATCTTCTTTCTAGTATAACGGATGACTTCAAGAAGAATATTCCCACCGAATTACTGCGTGATCCATTAGTTCTAAGCATTCGAGCGCGGAAAATTCCCATTACGGCTAAAAACATATGAAACGCACAAGCGCGGCTACGACGCGATAAATATAGTCCTTACAACTCTACCGAGATTTTCCTCGCTCGGCTTCGATAATACCAATATGACTATAGCGTCAGATTTGAAATTAACGAGGCGGAAATTAACGTGCGAAATAACGACGGCAAGGTAAAGAAAATGAAGTGAATAATTCGAGTCTTTTAAACCTTCAAATAATGTATCGAGATGTGGAAGGCGAACCCTAAGGTGCTGTTATTTAACAATACCTATAAGGTAAGTGGAAAATCAATGACTAGCGACAGCGGTTAATATTCTTCTCACCTATAAGTTAACTAATTCAACATGCCCTTATTTAATATCACTAACGTAAACGCCATCTATAAAAACTTTCACGTTGCTTTTAGTCTCTTAAGCGGTAAAAAAGAGGAGGACTTTACCTAGCACCTTGCACAATTAAAGAAGCTTTAAGCTGATCATGATATTCATAAGCTGTCAGTTATCCTTAGCGATTTCTCTCGCGGCTTCAAAAAGGCGGCTACGAATATTTACCCTAACGTCACCTAACAGCTCTACGTTTAGCACATTATAAAGAACATCGTGTACCATATTAGGAAGAAGTGGGTATAGGCCGCCGATAGTTCAACCCTAATAATAACCATCTCCTTAAAGGACACATCTATAAATAGCTCGGGTCCTGATCCCCTTAGTTACCGCTAACTACTTACAAACGAGGAGGCACTCAACTTTAAGGATCTAATGGAAGTTTATAATAAAGTGCGAGCTAGTTAGATTATTCCTAAGGAGCCAGACTTAAGCGAGGATGAAGATAACGCTAACCAGGGTAAGGAAGTTATGTCACGAATTTAAAAGAGTTAACAGCCGGCTGATGAACGGATTATAAAAAAAGTGAAAGAAAGGAGACATTATTAGTTTTAAAGGAATGAAAGGATAGATCACTCCGATATTAACCACGAATTAATAAGGACTATTTCATAGTAAAACTATTATAAGCTTAGTTAAAAAGCTATACTATATATCGAGAATAATAACTTAACTTTAAAAAGTATTAAAAAGAACTTAATAAAAAGGTATAAACTGAGTAAGAAGTAAGCAAAAAGGAAAAAGGAGTGTACTTATAATAATAAAAGTTATAGCATGAAGGAAAAGCATATATATGATTAAAGTAATGAACTAAAGTTATATAATAGATTTATAAGTCACCGTTAAAAGGACACTTCGGAATAATACATACTGTTTATTAAGTATAATGATACTTTAACTAATTAAAGTTAAAGGAAAGCATAAAAGAGACGTTAAAAGGATATGACTTATATAATAAGATTAAAGCTATAAGGCATTAACTGTATGGGTTATTAAAGCTATTATCGGTAATAAAAAGAGCATAAGGATTAGTTATTATAAACTTTATTATTAAACTATTACCATTAAAAGACTTAATAATAAAAGTGATATATAATAATATTTAAGTAGTGGTAAAATAACTAATTAAGTAAAGAATCTTTTTATTATATTAAAAGTTAATTATTATAAAGTAAATAACATTTCTCTTTATAAGAAAAGTAGTAAGCTAATATAAATAACTAGATGAGATCATTACCGATAAAGATATAAGGTTTATATTTAAGTTTTAATAAGCATTAATAAAAAGGATAATGGTAAAGAGTAAGCTTTTAACTATATATTACTTACAAATGGATAAGTAAATGGAACGAATAAATTAAATATTAAAAATATACTTAAAGGTATATATTAATTATAAGTAAAATAACTTAATAAAGTAGCTACTATATACGTAATTAACGTATAATATGATAAGGATGGAGATGATAAAAATAACACTATTTTTCGTAAATTATAGGTATGAGGTAAACTTATGTTAAAGACTAAATATTTACGTACTATAAGCAGCTGTTAAAGCTGAAAAACTAACCTTATTATATGAAAATTTAAAGGTCGAACTAAAGTTTATTCGATATAAAATAAAAGATTATATAAACTAAAAGCACGTTAAAAGCCCACCGTTAAAAGAGGGGGATAAAGTTTATTTTATTAAAAGGAATTTAAAAATAAAGTAATTAAGCGATAAATTAAATTTTAAAACAATCAAACTATTTAAAATTAATAAGAAGATTATGATATTAAACTATAAGTTAAACTTACTATTTATTATAAGGTTAAGGAGCAAGGGTTTTATATATTATTATTAAAACTAATATTAAAGAATGTTAGATTAAAATGGTATATAAAAATAAAAGCTAAGGAAAGGGAGTTCGATATAAAAAGTATCTTAAACTTAAAAAAAGTAGTAAAAGGAGTAAAGTACTTAATTAAGTAAGAAAGGTATAAGTATAAAGAAAATATATGAGAACTTATAAAATACTTATAAGGTTATTAATGGGAGCTTTAACGCTTTTACCAGTAAAATTTAAATCGCCTAAAAGACTAATAAAGATTACGTCTTAATTAACTACGTTAAGTACACCGAGGAATTAAGCGTTAAAGGTAGTAACTTACCTTATAATAGTAACCTTATCTTCAGCCTTTATCTTATTTAAGGAAGCTAAATTACAATAAGTCATTTTACTGTTACGGGTTATAAGGGACCATTTTTAACGATGTAAGTAGTTTAAATAAAAGAGAGATTCGTTAAGCTTTAATTAAGCCTCCATTACCTTTCATTAAATCTCCATAAGGTTCTCACATTCAGCGTAAAGCTACCTTTTAGCATCTTATTCCGCTTTATTTAAATGTTTTAATTTAAAAATAATATAAGCGATTAAAGAATGTTAGTATAAAGAGAAGGGAAGAAGCGAGGGAGTCTAGGCTATGAATAAGAAGAAACTGGGATTTTAAAATCATTATAAGAATGATTACGGCAGATATACTCACCGTAATGGTAAAAATGATTGAGCATCTTATATATAAGAGAATGCTTATAATAGTAAGAGTACGGTATAACTTTTAAATTAAAGGAGTCGATAAATATAGATAAAAATGATCGTTCAGAGATTTTCTTTTATATAAATTTCATAACGCGCGAGTTATTTATTCTATTCGACATCTTATTAATAAGCATAAGCCATTATAAAAGGAAAGAAGGAAATAAGAAAGAGCTTATTAAGCGTGAAGAGGTTAAGATATTTATTAATTAGCATTTATAAGTCTTTAAGATGAAGCTTATAAAAGAGGGATACTATATTATGAATTTAAAAAGAGTTAATAGCTGGTAAGTAACTAACGATAGGATGGTAAGATTAAGTGGGACTAATGGCTAAGTAAGAGTTAAGGAAAGAGATATAAAGTAATAAAAACTAATAAGGCTTAACTTTATTAAGGTGAACTAATTAATAAAGGATTATTAAGCTTATGATAAGCTAAGGTAATTTAAAGTGATCTTAATAATAAAAGATTATTAAGCTTATAATAAGTTAAAGTGATTTAAAGTGATTTAAGAAGTATATATATAATAGTTATAATTACGACTTAAATAATTCCTTTTATCACGACAGTAATTAATATAAGTATTTAAGCTATTTTATAGTCTTATATTTAAACTTAAGTGTAACGCATTACTAAAGTCTCGCTTATTAACCTTATTAGAGTTCTATTGTTTATTCCTTAATAGTGTGGACATTAAATTGTTACATTTTATCTTTAACTATTTCATTAGTTATTTTAACTCCCTTTTTTTTTCTAGCCCTCCTTAACTATCTCGTTACATACTACCTCCCTTAATGCAATAAGTTCTATTAATATACTATTAAGAATAATCATAATTACGGCATTAAGGCTACCAGTTATATCGAATCATCCCATCACTAAATTAAACGTTTCCTTAAAAATCAGCTCTTAAATCTCGATTAACTATATAATTACATCTTATAATCATGCGTAAGCTAGAAAAATATCTATAATATAAAGGTTGCTCATTAATGGACTAATGCGTTATGGTTTATAAAGTGACACCCGATAATTAAGTAGCTTACTTACCGAGTCTCGAAGTTCGCTGCTTAATAAATTCACAAGTAATTAAGCTTAGCATTTGATAATTATGATTAAGATCTTAAGAATGAAGACTTATATAAGGATTATAATGGTACGTTTATAAAGTAATAAGGCTTACCTTATAAATACTATCTTTATTAGCTTATAATAAGCGCCGGGAAGGGATTTAGTTTAAAAGGCTTAATACTCGATGATATTAATAAGCACTAGTAGTTATATCTTGATAGTGGTAATAGACTTATAGATGAAGAGCGTGCATGACTTAATAAGTTTGCTAGTAAATACAACTATAGGTTAGTGACTGATTACTAACTCTGTCCATTATAAGCACTCTTGATCCCATTCGGTTACTAAGGCGATCATAATGACTAACTATACCTAACAGCTTATCTCTTAATAATCTTTTACGTAAGAAGACTATAATAAAAGTCTTAGATCCTCGAGATCACCATAAGCTAAAGCCCTTTAATAAGAAGCCCCCCTTTTTAACAGACCTTACTCGCCGTAATAATTATAATAACAAACGACTTTAGTCTCATGATAAGCCGCCAAAACAAAGGAAAGCGCCCACAAAGTTTAGCCCAGTAACGATTCGAAGTATTAGAAGGAAGACTAAGGTGAACCTAAAAGCTAAAAATAAGGCTCTAAAGGAAAGGATACTGGTAATAAGCCAGGTACCTACATTTACACCTATACTTACACCTATACTTACATAGGCACCGCCATTTACACCTTCACTAACGCCGCCGCCTACGCCAAGTTAATAGTACTATAGTGGTAGGTATGCTCAGCAATGGTATAATGGCGGGCAAGCTCAACAGCAGTTCGGTCTCGGGGCAAGATATCTTCATGGCGGCGTAGAACCGCGCTAACAAAGTTACTCTCGGCCGGGGACTTCCTAGTCACAGTTCGAACCACCACTCTCTACACAGTCACCGCCGCCCTCACAGTAAGCACTTCCTTCACTAATACCGCCGCCGCCATCGCCGTAAACACGGCCTAAGGATTTTCCGGTTACTCAAAACTTTTTGCAGCCTTTATACTAGTAAAAAGCTATTCCTAATGGCTGGCCGCCAGTCTTATTATCATAGGTGCCTAGGAGTCAAAGAGATAAAGACTTTACTTAAGTGCAGCCACAGCTATTTACGCAGTGGTCAAATAGTCGCTTAAATTAAATAACGTCACTATTAAAATATACTGCTTCAAATCTACTGCAAATCGTTAACTTTAACCCTTTTTTGTAACAATTGGCGATTTCTACGAAAACAGCGTTTTTAGCTAAATTGGCCATTTTTAACTACTTTGGCCAAAGTGGTCATTTTTGACCACTTTAGCCACTTTAGCCAATACTGGGCAAGTTGGACTTGGAATTGTTGCCTAAGGCTTAGACTGCAGACTTGGGTGGCTCCGGGTGGCTGATGGTCATGGGTGCAAAATTAGGTGGGCGCAGTATCTTGGCGCCGGAAGGTGATTGGTTATTAAGTTCCGAGGAGTCATTATAGCGATCTGAGGAGTCATTATAGCCTTTTCGATCCTCTACCATCACTCCCGCCGCCAAGCCTTCAGGATCGTCTTGGTCGTTTTTCGACCGCCTCTTTTGCGCTCTTTTGCCGTTTCTGTGTTCGACATTACCGCGGCTGGTTCCGTGTCAATTGCTAGGCAGTGCAGCGCGTATGCGCTCCATCATGTTCCTCCACAAAACGGCATCTCCGCGGCCATGGCCATGAGCTGTCTCGTGTTTGGATTCATGGCTGTTCGCGACAAACCCAGGTTCCCAGCCATCCTTCTCGCCGCCCTATCATCATGATGGTCAGAATGACTGTTTGCTAAAAAAAAAATGTATTGCATTGGCTGCCTGCCGCATGTCTGCCAATGTGTTATCATTGGAGGTTGTTGAAGTTTTGTGGCTGTTATTGGCTGTTCGACCTGCAGAATCTGCCGTGGCCCGATGATCGTCGTCGTCTTTCTCGGGTGGGTCGCGGGATGTCCAATGGCGTGCATACCCTACACCGAGTTGGCCTCATGTCAGTACCTTTTCCTGCGGCTGCTGGTCGGCCACATCCGCCTCCATGTTCCCCGACGCCTCATCATCGCACCGGGCCGACATCCCTCGCCCAAGGCCACATCGTGACACATGAAAGCATTAGTAACGGCAACAAGCAGCGACTGCCGGGACGAGAAAGAAAAGAACGTTGCCCGATATCCCTTTGGGCGTTAATTGTCCTGGAATTGCAGTCGGCGACCATGAGCTGGTGGCGTTCAGATTGGCGCCGCGGCCGGCTGGGCAGGTTCTCGGTGGGTCGCCGTCCTCCCGATCTCCAATCTCCGCTAAGGCGGCTAGAACTGATGGCCGACCAGCGCGTCAAAAGACGTGGCACGTGTACGGAACTCTCTCCTGTGGTTGGGGTAACACGTGGTTGAGGAGCCTCTGACCCGCATGGCGGCGTGGCGGACCACTCGGATCTACGCATCTAGACTTCCGGCTTACAGTGCTCTGCTCTGTTTGCCTCATGAGGACAGGGTATGCAGCGAGACACGCAACATAGATGGCAGCGAGTCAACCCATCGATTTCCTGCATGGATCTCGTCAGATCAAAGCAAACACGAAACCTAATCATCGCTGTACGCTAATAGTTGAACTCAGAACTTGGGCATCTCGTAGATGTCGTCCGGATCTATCATTATGTCAGTCTCTCTGCCCCTGCGCCCCAGACCAGAATCGACTTACCTTTCCCGTTATCCTTGATGTAGTCTCTGACAGACTGCACCCTCTCCTGCAGCTGCTTGATGAGCGAGTCGAGATTCTTCTTGACCTCGCCGTTGCGCTGCGCACCAGCCTCCAATGCCCCCTCAGCCACGTTGAACCTGCTTACTCGGTTTACTAGCATCATGTTGAACGGAGTAGTCGTGCTCCCTTCTTCGATGTATCCTTCGACTGTCATGCGAGACAGCTTCTCTCTTCCGAAAAGCAGACCCTGCAGTTCTGTTGGGTATCCGTGGTAGTTGAACAGCACAGGTCTGTCAGCCGTGAACAGCTCGGCAAACTGCTGCTTGCTCAGCGCGTGCGGATGCTTCCACTCCTCGACGAGAATCATCAAGTCAGTAACGTTGATGACACGAACGCGAAGAGCTGGACACATGGTCCGTAGCAACTCGGCCGCCTTTACTACTTCGAAAGTGACCTCAACGCCGATACCGACAAGGACGACGTCGGGATCAAGGGTCGACGAGGCAGCACCGCCGTCATCTTTAGTTGAGGCGAAATGCCAGATAGTGGCGCCGAGCCGACAGTGCTCCTCGGCCTCCTCGGCAGATAGGTACACCGCTGTGGGCTGCTTGGATCCGACCACCAGATTCGTGTAGTTCTTTGATTTGAGACAATGGTGGATGGTGCTGAGGAAGCAGTTGGCATCCGGGGGTAGATAAACCCGTGCGGCATGTGCCTTGACATTGAGGACAGCACCGATGAAGGAAGGATTCTGGTGAGAGAAGCCGTTGTGTTCCTGTCTTGCCCACGTGCTGGTCTCGATGTAATTGATCGAAGCCAGATCGCCCCTCCACTTGACATCGTGGGCAATCTTGACAAATTTGGAATACTGAACCATCATGGTATGCACAATGCCCAGGAAGGCCTCGTAGCTTGGAAACAAGGCAGTGCGGCCAGTCAAGGTGTATCCTTGCATGAAGCCCTGGCAGTCGTGTTCCGAGAGAACTTCGATGACCCGGCCGCCGTTGGCGCGCGAGTATTGGTCCCATTGGAAGTTGCGCTGCGTGTGGTCCAAGATAGCGTTCAGCTTGTTGCTCTCAAGTTCGTCAGGGGAGAAGAGTCGAATCGTCTTGGGGTTCTCCTGGAAGACCTTGTCCAGGAACGATCCAGTGACTTGCATGCAGCTCTGATCCGTTCCCTTCTCCACGGCGAAGTCCTTCCAGTCCACCGCCTTCAGACCGAGGTAGGGGTCGTACGTTGTCTTGAGCTGACCAAGCTTCTTCTCATCTGTCTTGGGGAGAATGTCAAGCACCTTCTCAGTCGGCTTGCCGTCCTTGAGGAGCTCGCTGATGTGATAGCTCGATAGCCAATCTCTGAGCGCAGCAAGTTGTGTTTCATCGCTGTTGGCTTTGGCAAGTGGCACCTGATGCGAGTGGAAAGACCCCTCAATGATTTTGCCCTCCACTTTCTTTGGTCCGCCCCACCCCTTTGGAGTTCGCAAGACTAGCATTGGCCATCTCGGTTTCGCGATTGGGTTGCCGGAGCGCGCGGCTTGTTGTATCTTCTTGACCTCGGCCAATGCCCACTCCAGAGCATCGTGGAGGTCATCATTGATGTGGCCCAAGTCGTCGACGATACGGACCTGGTAGCCATACCCGGAGAAGAGGCAGACGATTTCCTTGTCGTCCATGCAACCAAAGATGGTTCGCTCGCTGATTTTGAATCCGTTGGCATGCAGGATTGGAATAACTGCTCCTGATTCTTTAGGGTCCAAGTATTTGATTGCATGCCAAGCACTAGTGGAATGTTAACAAAGCCCCACTAGACTTGCGGCATGAACTTGAAATGAAGGATGACTTACGTTGCAGTCGGCCCAGTTTCTGCCTCTCCGTCTCCGACTACACAGGTCACGATAAGGTCGGGATTATCCATGACAGCACCAAAAGAGACCGCCAAGGCATATCCCAGCTCACCACCTTCGTGAATAGACCCGGGCGTCTCGGCGTTGATGTGACTAGGGAATCCTCCAGGAACCGAGAATCTGGTGATCAGGTTCTTCAAGCCGGCGCTGTTGCGATCGTACTCGCCAGGGTGGAACTTCTCCAGTGAACCCTCCAGCCAGAGAGCGGCAAGAGCAGCGGGCGCTCCGTGTCCTGGACCGACAACATAGATCATGTTCAAGTCATGATCGCGAATGAGAAGGTTCAAGTGTGACCAAACTATGATGAGTCCCGGACATGTTCCCCAATGGCCTGCCCCAGGATTAGCGTGTGCTGAGCATGTTTGCAGAGTTCTGAACGTACCTAGCAATCGAGGCTTGACGTGATTAAGCCGGAGCTCAGATTCGAGGAGAACATTGTCCCGCAGAAAGATCATCGCTAAGGTCGTCGTCAGTAGTCTTCCCTAAAGCGCAGAGACATTATAGCCTCTGAAGAGGATAGTATGAAAACGTACCAGCAGCGATGTAGCATGCTGCCCGCTGGAAACTCTGCAGAGATTCGCGGACATTGTCTGGCAGAGGCTTCTTCTCAGCCCGCACCGCCAAGTCCAGAACTGAGTCTGGCAGGTGCGATGGAAGAGGAGGCGGATTAGGCTCGGTAATCTGTTCGCCGGCCATTGTGAACGGGTTTGGACAAGTCTTGGCAGATGTAGTGTATATGCCAGGTCGGTCTAATGCGGCGTCACTCGGTAAGGCGGGGCACTTTTGTGAAAGTTAGGGAAGGAAAATTGTTGGGAGTTCGAATGTTCGAATGTTGCTCTGTCGATCCGGTCTGCCAACCGGTTTGTCGGAAACTGCGAGCGATGGAATATTGGGAGGCGTCTATGACGTAGAGCGGCATCGGCCCACTTATTAACGGCGGGGATTTGATATTCCTTACTGCAGCCTCCATCAGCTGTCTCCTCGACACCCGTACTTGCTGTCAACAGGGGTAAACAGGAAATCTGTAATGCATCGTTGGTGACTGCTTTGAAGTCCATACATTATACATACATGTCGGGGCAGACAGTTGCTTAGCGGAATTGGCTTTTCAGTCTTTCTGGGGAGCAGAGAGTTCTGACAGGTGCTGCAATGTTGTCTGTACTGGTCATGATTTCCAAACAATCCTCATCCTCCATTTCTTTCGCTGATTATTGCTGTCTTTATTATTGCTGTCTATCATGGGGTGCGCTTTTGTCTCCTTACACACCTTTCTTGATGACTTGGTAGGAGCCCTTTTGGGTTATGCCTGCTCCACGTTTTATAAAGAGGAAATTTTGCTCCTGTTTTCTCCCACTCACTGTATGTACACGCACTCCGTTCTTACGATATCCCCCAACCGGCACCTCCCTTTACAGCTGTGTCAGCAGAGACTGGACGGGAGCATCAGGGTTGCCTGACCATTCACCCAACTCACTCAGAGCCAAAATGTATGAATTGACGCCTGGTCCACCAAACTACCGTATGAGTTGGTCAATACAAGCACCAAATTGATTGATGGCTATTTATGGACAAAGAAAACCCCTATTTTCAGCCCAAATTTGAAGCTATTCGCAAGGAAACCAGTGCAATATACAGATTAGTCATCAGGGGGGGTCGGGGGGTAAGTCCTGGCACGTGATATCTGACAAAGTCGGATCCAAATTATCGATGAGCCCTGCTTGCAACCACGACAGAAGTGTTTGAACAGTCCCTATTGTGCTGGCATCTAAGCGGGCTCGAAGGGGCGTCACCATCAGGCCCATGGCAGAGAATAACCTCTCGCATTCGGCGCTCATGGCTGGGACTGTCATGACGTCAAACGCCATCCTGGCGAGCCTGGGGTACTCATCTTGGTTTGATATCCAGTACGCGATAGGATCCTTGACATCAGAATCTCCAGGCCGTGGGTAAACTTGCCATTGGGCCCATTCGTCGATAGCTTCAAAGTCGAGTTCAGGCTGCAATCTAGTAGACCGTATGCGGTGGCGTTCCTGGTACTCAGCGAATGTTGATATCCGTGCCCTCTTCCTAGCCGGTTCGGGTTGCTCAGCCTGTAAAGCGTAAGGGGTAGAACTGCGGCCAGGAATAACCATATCGCGATAGTTCTTATCCCAGAGCGACTGAACAATACTCTTTGCCTCTTGCAACCAATTATCTCTTTCCTTGTGCCCCTCCCAAGCGGTATGGAAGTATTGCCAGCGATATGCAGGATGTAGAGCAACTGCGGCATAGTAAACGGGGGAGTCTACCAGCTTCAAGTAGTACTCATTGAGCTTATCCCACCCAAGTTCGACGTTGTGACTGAACTGCTTTGGTTCAGGGTATAGGTGTAGAGAGTTCTTCACCTTCTCCAAAGAGCTGAGCAATAGCTTAAACGCCATCAACACATCCGTTATCAATCTAAACCTCTGCGCACCGCCATAACGTTGTCGACTCTGCCCATCGCCCTCCAGCGTCATCACCACTATATGGAAGTCATGAAGTAGTTTATGAAAAGTTTCTAAAACGGCCCAATCGTTGTCGTTAAGGATACTGTCTGGCTTCACGCAGCGCGACTTCTGAATGCTCGGCGGCGCCCGCCGCTGTGCCTATCGGATGAGATCATCGTAGTAAGGGCGCAGTCTGATTAAACGTTTGATCATATAGTACTGGGATAGCCAGCGCGTGTCGTTATCGACGATAACATTAACAGGCAACACCTTCCTGGTATTGCCCTGATCGTTAACAGTCTCGTCAGGACCCTCGGCCTGTAATTTGCGCAGTTGGTTTGTGACGAGATCCGACCGGTGCGCCCAGACAGCGAAGTTGTGAGCTTTACCGACCGGTCCTTTCTTTATCCAGGCATCGTGGGCTTTAGTAGCCGTTGTGTCAGTCCCATCGTCGACTAGCTCATCAAAGTCTTTATCGACTTTACCAAACAGAAGAGCCTTGACTACTAGATTGATGATATGCCCTATACAGCGAACGCGGCGCTGCTTACCGTCAAAGCCGAGGGCATCACCAATCGCCTGTATTGCCGTGTCGTTATTCGTGGCGTTGTCGAGGGTAAAGAAGCCGACTTTATCGCAGATCTCGTACTCTTTGATAACGTTAACGATCTCGGCGGCGATATTGTTACCGGTATGCCTTTCAGCCAACTCAGGGAGTCCCAGTACCACCTTCTTGACCTTGAGATCGTGAGACATATAGGCGGCCGTCACACCAAAGAGCGTATGGCGGTTCCTTGAGCGCGCGCCGTTAAAAGCGATGTGAATCAATCCGACAGAGTTGGAGAGGGCTTCTTTGACGGTAGCTATATGCTTGGTGTGTTCTGCGATCGCCAGGTTGCGTAGGGATTGGCGGTAAAGGTGTGCGTTCCGTACCTTGACGTTGGGATTGAGGTATTTAAAGATAAGCCGAAGTCGAGGACTCTCGACGGCTCGGAAAGAAAGCTGGGATTCAACTACCTAATTGACGCACAAGGCATGAAAGCGGTCGCGATCGAAACCCGAGATCAATTGATTCGCCATGGCCAGGTGCGACGGATCCGACCGAACAAGTCCT
>MU853972.1:0-51533 GCA_033297225.1 Diplogelasinospora grovesii | reverse complement strand
GCTTGGTGAAGCAGTAAGGATGACGTATTTAGATCAAGCCCTCAGTGTTGCAAACATGGTGATGTGGAGTGCGTGCCATCCCTAATCTCGTCGATGCATGAGGTTCATCAGTCTTACCCGGCTCTAGACCAAGCATGTGGCATGTTGTCTGCCTTGAAACCTATGTAAGGTGTGGGGGGTTTATGCCATAATGCTGCTTCAGCTATCCTGTCTATGGAGGCGTACAAGCAGGGGGCTCAGCATGACGGCGATGGTTTACAGCTGATCCGTTAGCCCGAGAGGCCGCCAGATGGAGATGAGATATTGACCAACACAGATAGCCTTACAACCCCGTTCCTTTGTCCGCCAGCTAGGCGCAGGCTCCCCCATCCCCTCCCCTCTCCCTTCGTTGAAAATCTATTCCCCCTACACATTGATAATCCTGCTCTGCCACGCCGGCTGGCATGTCTTGTTCGCCGTCCTCCTGCCCTAAAGGCCCCGTCTCTTTAATGTACACTGTTGACTCCCTGCATTATGAGCTAGCTGTAATTTAATGATATAAGGAAGTTGTTGACTCACGAGGCGCCTGGCGAGCTCTCCTATCTCTGCAAGCTTTGCTAGAATCCTGTCGCCCTCCGACGCCATACATTCCATGTACCGAATGACGAGCGAGCTGTCGGAGAAGGAGGACGGATCGCCGAACTTAGCTAGGTATACGGGACGGACGTCGGCGGTGAAAAGGCGAGCGACGGCGTTAGCATGGTTAAAGCAGAGGACGTAAGTTTACATAACAGACAACATTAGCGTTCATGGGTAGATTCCCTGGAGGAAACAGCCCTAAAGCAAAAGAAAGGGGCAGAAAATATGTGTGTGCGGATGCGATGTGGACGACACACTTGTATCGGTTCTTCGCCATCGGACCTGCTCGCTAAACCGTGGGCTCTCTGCGCCAGAGCAATCAGGACGGCGACAATGTATGGGTCGTAGTGAGGTAGCATTAGCTGGAGGCGAGCTAGTCGGCGGCCACACGACATCTGCTCTGGCTGGATACACGTCCTAGGGCAGAGGCTATCGTGTCGATACCGAGCAATAGAGTCGGCGTCGAGGTAGGCTAGGCGCGGTATCCATGTTCGCAGGGAAGGCTTTTGAGACAAGGATGCGGGCTCATTCTGACCATCGGCATCGGCATTTAACGATGGGATGAGAGCAAATACGGTGCAAGGCAGTTGGCATACTACTTGCCCAGCGAAAGAGAAGTTAAGACGGTCTCTTCTGTATGATTTAGTTAAGAGAAGTCTTAACGAGGGATGCTGCACGTACGTAATGGCGCCCATCCTATAACTGCCCAACAGGTCAATCGCCCGGACTTCCCTATAGCACGGTAGCCTCGTGCGGATCATGCTCCGAAACAGCATCTTACACGTCTCTGGTGGTAAGCTGTCTTGTGCCGTGTGCGGGGAGTCATATCCGTGCTGTCGTGCCACCTGTCTGACGAAGTGGCAGTCAAGAAGAGCAAGATGCGTGGCCGTCCAGCGTAGCGGTTTAACGAAAAGGCGCTCTCGAGGGTGCTTCCGAATGAGGTCATTAATGGAGCCGGCTTCGTTGGAAAGCTGACGCTGGGTTCGCCGGCGTCGGGACGATTGAGAGCGCAGACGTCGACAGGGAAGGGCAGGCAGCTGGACGGTGCTGTCGTCGGGCAACAGCCACTTGAGTGTTATAGTTTCCGCAGATTCTGCAGCCATGCTTGATTTTATCACATGGCGCTTACTGAAGGCAATTGAAGCATTACATTTGGTACGATGCGCGCTGTGCGTGGGTGATAGCGTCACAGCGATGGTGTTTTGCCTCGTGACAACAGGATGGAAGAATCCAATTTCAGTGAAGGTGGCTCCAGTGGGCCCCTAAGCCCCGACCCCCCCTAAGCCATGCCCCCTAAGCCCCGCCGTTTTGCACAGATGCAGGTGGTCTGAGCTGGCTCAGATATCGCCACGCTGGCAACAAAAAAAAGCGCACTGCAAAAGAATCAGAACTTTAACCGTGGTTATTCTGACCCAAGCCTGCGTTTAAAAATGAAAGAAAAAATTAATGGTATAAATTACACGCTGAAGAATTATTCTGCGCTTTTCTCTGAGTTAAAATGCTATTATAAGCTTACTGGTTGTGCTTGAATATTTGCAGCTTCGGTGTCAGAACGTCAATTGTGGTGGTAAGGATAACTTTCGCAGTGCGCTTTTTTTTGTTGCCAGCGTGATCGCGTCCGCAAACACTAAATGTCGTCTCCATTCTGTACACTCCAGGAAGCCGTGCGCAAGTGAAGGGAGCGGGAAAAGGTTGTTTCAAGCCGGCCAGGTTACAGGGTCTTCGAGGGTCCCTAAGAAAGTAGAGTTTTCCAGTACTTCGAGTCTCCCAGTCACACACACAAGCAGTAGATTGATCAACAATACGACGATTGAGCTACCCAATCACAATTGACCCTGGTGCGCAAGTAGGCCGTGACTTCCAACAATAGTCTTACAAAGTGCAGCTCACGTAGCTTTTATAATGTGTTCCTCTAGCACCCTAGATATATCTACCGTGCAGAATGCAGGCTCCGGGGTCGGCAACCGAACTGTAAAGGAGCTTAGGGCGACAGTGCTACCGGGAGCCGTGGTTCTAGCAACATCGGCATAAGATAGGCTAGCCGACGGTGCTCCTTAAGCCGCCGTCACGGCATCCAGCTATTGGGGCTACTGTTCAAGGACCCGTTGCTGAGCCCAGACACCATCATCAGCGCTAAGGCCTCTGCATGCCGATCTTGGCCTTTCCAAGTAAAAACGAGGCTGTTCATGCTGCAGTAGTCAAGAAAGCGCTCACTGCTCACTCCCCGATCTGATTCAGATCGATTCCCCAGCCCTCCCTTTCCATCTCTCCGATCAGCCCGGTAAGTTCATTTTTGAAGCCTGCGCCGAGCCGCATGTGGCCCTCCATGTGCAGGCCGACACTAAGAATCGGAACGAACGCGGAGAGCATTGCGAGAGCGTCTGGCATTCTGTCGGCTATCGGTACGCAGATCTTCCAGTCGCCTAATTCCTGCATTGACGAGATGCATTTCTTGACGTAACGTAATTAACCCACTTCCTGCTCACTGTAGCTTCCTAGTCAGCCACAACAGCCATCAATCTCCACTAACGCCACTATCACAAAAAGTAATAAGCAACTATAGCAACAAGATGAAGTCGGCCATTCCACACCGTAAATCTATCGCATCGTCGCTGCAATGCCTTTGCAAAATACTTCAAAGTCTACTGTATCGTTTGCACCAACTTTGGAAGCGCTGCGCAATTGTTTAGGCTCTATAACGTAGTCGGTATCGTTGGGTCTCTTTTCTACTTTGTGACTTACACCAGCACTTACACCATGGAACCAATCACGACAGAAGCCGGCTCTTCAGCTGCATCCAAAGACTTAACCAAACCCGAAGACTCTGCAACAACTAGCCCAGCCCAGCCTGTGACTCAAGAAGACCGTATCCAACTCGCGATCAAAGCCCTGAACGCAGGCCAAGTTCCTTCAGTCCGACAAGCGGCCCACCTCTTTTCCGTCCCACGATCGACTCTTCAACTGCGAGTTAACGGCAAGCCGGCAAGAAAAGACTCAAAGGTGCACATGCAAAGACTCAATCCACAAGAAGCGAACTCTATCGAGAAGGCTATATACCAGTTAGATGCGTGGGGCTGGTCAATGAGCATCGCTGCAATTGAGCAACTAGCAACAGAGTTGCTGATCGCGAAGGGAGACTTACAGCCTCTGGGTCGCAACTGGTATTACGGCGGACTTGCATAACTGGCGTTCTAGAGCCTTGGACCAATCACGGCGCGATGCGGTAGACCATACGACTCTACAACGTTGGTTTGAGCTTTACCGCAACACAATACTGGCACATGGGATTCCTGACGAGGATCAATACAATATGGATGAGAAGGGTTGTATGAAGGGGCAGGGAGACTCAACAAAGGTTATCGTGCCTCGCAGAGAGGCTGAGACCTTCTCTGCTCAGCCTAGTGACCGCGAATGGATCTCTATTATAGAGTGTATCTCAGCCAGCGGTTACCTCCTCCCCCCCTTTATTATCTTTAAGGGGATCAGGATGCAGATGTCTTGGGTAGACGAAACAGTGGATAAAGATATAACTCTCAGAGTCTCTGAGAACGGTTGGACTGACAGAAAGATCGCTCTTAAGTGGTTACAGCACTTTGACAAGCATACAGCAAACCGTACCCAAGGCACTAAACGGCTCTTGATACTTGATGGTCACTCTAGCCACGTTTCTATGGAGTTTGTTCATTATTGTGAAGAGCACGTTGCTGGATATGCATCCTGTCGGACTTGTCCAACCTTTCGAGGTTCAGTTCAGGGGTATCGCCAGGGGCATACAACCTCGGTACCTCGGTTCCAGTCACCTGTTTTCCTCGGTTTACTTCCATTCCTCGGCTCACAACATGTATATATATTGAAGCCGTATTCAGGCTTCCAATCCTTCTTTCTTTCCCTCCTCAGAGGACTTCATCCATAGCAATTGACTACCTTTCTTGCCCACTACTGTCAACACATCCACTATGACGGGCCAGATAAGAGCAGGGTTGTTCCTGAGTTTAGCGAGTGGAATTACGAAAGTGATAACAAGCTGGTTCGTTCCAAAAAGGGCGTAATTGATGACGAACAGGATTTTCTCAAGCTTGCGGAGGAAAATTTTCACGTCGTACTACCGGCCATTAATATTATGGGTCAATAAACTGCGGAGGATGGTATTCCCGAATGGTAAGCGGTGGAAGACCTCAAATCCAAAGCTTTATTCCTCGATGAAAGAAATCCTCCGCGAGGCCAGGGATGACTTAGAGGTGTTGGCGGACGGATAGCATTGTATGATAAGATTTACCTGAATCCACATGGCCACACGCTAACTCTTCTCTCCGTATGCTAACACTATGCTAAATGTAAAGAGTGATGCTAAAGCAGCGTTGTTATCGTTGCACGACTTCGATAGATTGTCATCGCATTAACGGTGAGCGGCTCCGGGCTTGTCCGGGCCGATCACGCATCATTTGCTCGGCCCGCGTCGCCGTTACGTAAGAATCACGCGAATATTAATGCTTCACCTGATTGCATGCCTCACATTATTCGCAGGGCCCAATCGACTTGCTGCCTCAACACGGATGCCGAGCACCGCACCCGATGGTGGGTATGAGGAGGGCGCCGGCGTCGCCAGTTCAGCGACAAAAGGCAGTGCGGGAATTGCACGCGAAGGGAGTGGCGCACACGGACCTGCGGGAACCGAACGCCCTGTGGAGCAGCGAAACTGGCCGGGCCATGCTCATAGATTTCGAGCGGCCGGTCCTTACGGACCTTCCCTGAGTGCGTCTTGCCCCCGTTATCCCGAACGAAAGCACGGCCAGGAGGATACATTCGCAAACCATGGGTTAACTCGGTTTAATGAAAGACCCAAATCTGCACTCCCCATCTATGCAGGGTATTCAAACATATTACAACTCTGATATCAGTGTTCTATAGTTTGAAGACGATAGGTGTTAGATGCACAAGTTGAACTGTGCCCCAGGAAAGGATGTCACGTGACAGGCCGCAGGCCGGAAGCAGTGGAATGGGCGCCTGAGGAATGCGGGCGCATTTGGCCCACAACGCATGGAATGGAGCGCTTCCGGCAGACAAAGAAGCCAATTGGCGCAAACGGAAGGACTGCTCCACAACGCGGGAAAATAATGATCCATTGCGCTCTTCTTTTGTTCATATAAGCCATCAAACGGCCAGAAACGGCCTGCCAGACAGTGGATCAAAATAACACAAGTTGACCTCAATTACAACGTGTGCACTGCAAGCCGTGACTTCCAACACAATGTTCCTCCTTCCGGGTGTCTAGACCCCATTTCATAGGTATTCGCATTTAGGTTTAATAAAGCCAACACCGTAACCGTAATATATCCCATCCGTAACAAAGGAAACCGGATACAAGAGAAAAAGGAAAGAAAGACATCAAAAGACTGTAGGGGTTGTTTAACATTATCGTCATCGCTATTAACTCATTAGAGATCGGTCTTATTCGACCAATGTCTCGATGGGCTGTGGCGCCCGGCTGACCGATGCGCCCGTGCCAGACCGCCTCACACCAGTTCGGCTGCCTGGGCGGTAGACAGGTGGCTCGTAATTGGCGCCGACCTCTCGCGACGGGCGGATATACTCGGCAATACGCTGGGTGATGCTGGTCTGTCTCCTCAGTGTCCGCGGCTGCTGTGGTTGGTACTCGCCCAGTCTGGTCGTCGCGTTTGCAGCCTCGAATGTTGCCGACACCTTCTCGTCCATGGCAGTGACGGGTTGTGCCCTCTGCTTCTCGAGTGCCTTCTCTGCATCGGCGCCCCCGGCGGCGTAGCTCGGAGTCCAGTTGGCGCGCTTCACGTGGCCCCGGCTGCGCCCATACTGCTGCTGCTGGTGGTGTTCTTCGCTGCCGCCAAGCGCGTACTGGCCGCTATTGCGCTGCGACTGCGGTTGTGATCCACCGCCGCGACTGCTCTTGCTCCCGCCGGCCGAGGTCCGACCGGCCAGCGCTGTCGTGCCAGTGCTGCTTTCGGTCGGTGCCGATGCATACTGGAGGTGCGGGTTCGGCTTCACGTAGTTGGACGGAAGTGCAGGGGTGCCCGTGACGGCAGCAGAGCGCTGTGAGATGTTGCGCCATATCTGCTCGCGATGCGTTCGGTCTTCGGCTTCCGCACGGGCGAGGAAGAGCTCGTAGTCGGATAATTGCTCAGGTTGCTTGCGCGGTTGTGAGGGCGATGCATCTTCATCAGCGGGTGTGGGTTCGCGAAATGAGCGCTCAGGTTGGGTCAAAGCTGGTTGTAGTTGTTGCGCCGGAGGCCCGACGCGTTGCATTATTAGCGGGGTCCAGCACCGGTTGGCCTTACCCCTCCTGCCCTCCCAGATTTTGTTCTTCAACTCCAGATCGAAACGAATTGCCTTTCATCGTAAAAATGCCCGTCGGCTTGCCCAGCTTCCCACAAGGCATCATCGGGGCTTAGTTACCATGGACTTGGGTCTAGCGCTGAGTGTATCTGCCAAGCAAATCCTTTCTCTAGTGTCCACATCACTTTCTATTTCGAAAATGAGGCTCAGGAAGCTGACCGCTCCTTCAGGAACAGTGCACCAACACTGCCCTTAATCGGCTTGATCGGGCTTCGCCTTTCCCAAGTTTGCGCCTGAACACTTGAGTCCATGCAAGTGACTCGGCCAACTCAGAGCGCCATCAACCGACCGTGGGCGTCTGCCGAGCTTTTCTCGCGCCGAGTCAGACTCGTGTTTGTGTGTGCATGTGAAGAAAGTCCGTTTGCCAAGACATGCCCCTTCAAGCCACATCCTACGCACCAGTGTTGGAGACACCACCACCATATACCCATCTTTCACAACGCATTGACTCGGATCACAACCCGGTGGCTAGAATTCCTCCTCCTCACATTTCAACTTTCTTCCTTTTCATCTTTAGTCTTTTCTAGCTTTCCCTATCCCATCCTCTTCCTCCCTCGCTCATCGGGGACGGATATTGGTGAAGCGCCCGCGGACTGGCGGAGGACCCGAGGATCGTGGCAGCATCGGGTTAGCTATGCGAGCGAAGGGATAGAATTGCCGCACCGAGCGGCGACTGGCAACTGCAGTTCCATCTGCACAGTCCGGTCGATGAGGGTGCGGCGGGGCCCATCTTGCCATGCTCCGGCCTATCCCGTCTCGCCCTTTAAGCCACAGCTGGGTTGATAGGGGCCTTTGGGCTGCAGCCCACCGCCTGGTGGATATCCGGCGCAGAAGAACTTCTGGAATATCCCGTCCGATGCCCTCCCGAAAATCAAATAGTGCCTTCCACTCAGTCTTCCATCCACACAAACTGCACACGGTCACTGACAGACAACACCAACAACCAAACTCAGCT
Organism: Diplogelasinospora grovesii; assembly: GCA_033297225.1. NCBI lineage: Eukaryota > Fungi > Ascomycota > Sordariomycetes > Sordariales > Diplogelasinosporaceae > Diplogelasinospora > Diplogelasinospora grovesii. The sequence goes on along the minus strand of MU853972.1, from coordinate 43,594 downwards.
CCCTAGCGAGCAAGCAGCATTGCCCTTTTGGGATCTCGGCACCTCGAGTCACACAGCTTCTTGGCAGCCGCCTCATTTTGGGCATCCTAAGCGTTTTGAGGTTAAAGCTTTGGGTTCTTGGCCCAAAAAAAGCTTGTGAGGCTTGATACTTCTCGCACACTAAGGTAGGCTGGATGTTTGGGCCAGACCCTTTCTCACGGCGAACTCACACTGAATCGCATGGAGCACTTTTGCTTTTACGTAAAGAGGCGACGGATGAACATGCTGGCAGCCGCACCCTTTTTATCTGATGTCCGGTTACGAAGTGTTTGGTAAGCCGTTTCTCTGTAGATAGGCGGCCGCACTCGCCACGGGCGTTTTTGCTCATGCACCGCACCTAACTGTAGCTTATCAAGCAAAGTAGCTGTGCAAAACCAACTTGAAGACCAAAGACTTCGGGCCGGGCTTTGCTCATCACCAAAAGAGTGTTAGTCCTTTTAACGTTAGTTCGCAACCATTTGCCAAGTTATGTGCCGTTGCTCTAGAACTCCCTTTTTCTCAGTGGTCGATACCCCCCCCCTTCACAAACAGGATAAGAGGACTATCCTCTTTGAGCTGATAGTATTAGTAAACGGCTGACACCACACCTCCCCACGATGGGCCATAGCGTTCACGCAAAGTACCATGTGCATACCTGAGTGACGAAAGCTTCCGGTACACGTATGTACTGTATGATGCAGGATATTATGTATGTACGTATGTATGTATGTACATGTAGTTAGTTAAAGGCGCAACGGCGCCGAGGGGAGGAGCTGAAAAACTGAGCGCAGCCAACCCTGCCCCCCCCCCCCCTCCTAAGGGATGCTCGATTGGGGTGTTGTCCCATCCCCCATCCCCCATCTCTTAGTCTCTCTTCACACCGCTTCCAGAAGAGGAGCAAAATCGGGGGACTCGGACGACCTTGTTTGTGTATGTACATACAACAGTAGCGTCCGAGTCACGATGGACAGTGGGCACTGGACACTGCAAGGAGCATGTTTTTTGTCAAAGGTACGACGTAGTTCGCCGGGGTTATTGGAGCAACAACAGCAGTGTAACACTTTCGGCATTGCCACTAATACAGTTCTACAGTCTACTCAACGACAGACGCTATCCATTTTTACGCAAGTTATATTTCTTCTCGTTTTGTCTCTCTCTATTTTACCCTCAATTCTGTGCTGTCTTTCCACACGCATCTCTATTCTAGAGTCCCCCCGTTGCAAGATCACACACACTCTGTTCTTCAGGAGCGCGATGCCAGTTGGCAGTTTTTTGGCTTTTTCTTTTTGGTCCTAAACTTCCCCTCTCCATGGAAACGCATCACCACCACCCCGCTCGATGTGGTGTGTGGTGGGGACCTAGCACATTTTTTCACTGTTCCTTTGGTTTTTTTTAAAAGCGAATGGTCGAATGTTTGGGGGGCGCGATCTTGCAAGGCCACACACACACACACACACGTATCTAGATATACTCACTTTAGATATACTACCTGATCCCCCAGCATATTACCCAAAACGGATGGTCTGCGTAGTAACAAATCATACGTGTGTCCAAAACCTAACATGTCCCGTCCATTATTTATTGGTCCTGAACATACTACCCTACACCTCCTCTTCCTCATGGTCATCCTCCTCGAGCTGAGGCGGAACGTAGCCCCCTTCGAGCAGGGACAGGGCTAGGGCGCGCTGCAGCTCGACCAGATTGGTACCGCCGGCCGTGAACCGATTGTTACGGTGGTCTAGACTCAGCTGAATGGCCCTGTTCAGCTGCATCTCGTCCTCATCCGCTTCCTCTTCCTCCTCCTCTTCAACTTGGGCCTGGAAATAATCCTGTTGCGGCTGATCACCCGTCACCGACGGCGTCGCTAGCGGTGGCGGCTCTGGAACATCTTCCTCACGACGTGGCGGGGAGGGTAGAGGCAGGAACCCATCTGTCCTCCGTTCTATTGGTGTACCGGGTTTGCTGTCTCGGTCGTCTGAAACTCCATTGTGGTTACCGCCGCCGCCGCCGGTTGGACTCCGGGAGTGTACCCGTATACTGGCAAGGCTTGGGAAGAGCCGATGGATACCCCGTGCGCTGGAAGGACTGCCGAGACCACCTGGACTCGAGCTTGCGCCTGTCCCTGCAGGACTGGTGGTGGCTGTGGCCATGGCTGTACCGGTGGCTGTTCCGATGCCTTGGTTTGGGATGGTGAGATTGCCAAGCAAAGCGCCTACTGCGACAAAAGAGTCAGTCAGAGTTTCGAAATAGAGATATTATAGCGAACAAGGAGGTGAAGGTACTTACGCCGTCGACTGGCCCACCGTTCTGCAAAACTCGCATTCTCCTCTTCCTTCTCTGATATCCCAAGCATGTTTGTGTTTGGTAGGGCTCCTTCTACTTCCTTCATATTCAGAGGTGCCGGCTCGGTGTCCACATCCGTGCTCATGTCTCTCCAATACTCATCCGCGCTGACTTTTGGCGTGTTAGTCGTCCCTGCTGCGCTCGCTACAAACACACACAGACTCCGTTAGCCGCAAGCCGCTGCCATCGTATTACAGCTCAGGATTGCTTACCTTGCAGGTTGTTCTCGGCTACGATTTTTCGCGGGAAACCACTAATGGGAAGGACGTCGGCCTTGGCCGCCTCCGAGTCCCAAAACGCAAGGGACATGGTTACTTCGGCATTTCTGTTGGAGACACGGTAGGTGACCATCTCAAGATCGAAGATGGACAGCTGGCCTTGAGCCATCCTGTTGAGTACCTCGATCGTGAGCTCTATTTCGCTGTGCGGTCGTCCGGCTTCCTCGACTCGGAAGAACAGGTATGGCCGTCCTCTTCCGTCAATGGTACGCAGTCGGTGCGATCGAAGGAAAGCACCGAGGTGACTGAGCTCGTCTGAGTTGTTTGGGAACCTGCAGAGTATTCTCCCTGCAGTAAACAGAAATCGTTGTTAGACCAGAGATAAATTTACAAGAACGGACTGGAAGACATACCGCCAAACTCATACCACCCAGCACCGAGATTGTCATGTCGCAGCTTCTCGAAGTAAAAGGACGATGCAACCAGTCGGTGAGCAACATGCCGCACTTTCCGCCTGTAGAAGCTGTCGTACTCCAGCCTCTGGGCCACGGTTTCTTTGAGCTGCTTCATCTTTGCCTTGTCGTCGAGTGCTGGCGGCTCATAGCCGAGATAGGGATCAATACGCTGGAACCGGCCGAGAACTGAGTTGAGCTCATGGCGAGGCGTCGTCAGTGTCCTTTCCCTCTTGAAGGTGTCCCAGATGAGCTGCGAGTTCAGCACATTTGACATGCGCGCGAGGATCATCTTGACGTTCTGGTAGACCTCGGAGTAGCCGTGAGTGTCGGGCTCCGACACCTTCTTTAGCTTGCCACCCGAGGTCGTCCTCAAGAGTACTGGCGGCCGCATTGGCTCCGTGTCCCTGCTGCTGCTGCTGAGACTGGCCCCCGTCAACACTCTGTTGGTCCGTTCACGGTTGTGACCGGTGCCGAGCGAGAGAATGATATCGGGCAGGCAGTGCCGAACATCGGGCCAGAGGAGCCGGCTCTCCTCGAACGCGACATAGGCGGGGTTGTTGTGATAGACAGCGCCGTCGACAAACCCTTGCCCTGTCTCCTTTTTGGTGAATGGTCTGAAGAAGCCGGGCGCGGCGGTGGTCGCCCGCACTCTGTTCCGCACCGTCCCTGTTAGTGCTGCACTTGTGTATTTGATAGGGGAAAATGTGGCCACTCACGCTTCCCAGATTTTGAGTTCATCCTCTGGGCGGTCCGGTCGGATGAACTCGGTAACTAAGCAAGGGTGTAAGTTAGCTGTTCCTCGTCATCTCATGCTTGCTGCATTGTGTTTCACTCACATGGGGAGTCCTCTGGTCGGTTGTAGTTAGCCATCACAACAGCAGTACTTCCAGTCGCTGTTGTCGAAGTGAGCGCTACTCTGGTCTTGTATCGCTTCGGATCGGCCTGAAAGCCGCCAAACAGATACTCGTCTTCGCCAAATAGATCCTGCAGAATTGTTTCAAATGGCTTCGTGCGGTACTTGCGTCCCGCTCGTCGCAGCACCGGCAGATCGTGGATCCCGACAAACCTCCTTCTAGTAAAGGCCTTGTCAGATAGTTCCATAAAGTGCTTGATGCATTCGTCGACGCGCCAGTCTTCAACTCCTAAGCCGGCAGCAATGATTCCGCCCGTACTAGGCCTATATGTTAGAAGGACAACTTCGGGCTTGCTGTTGCGGAATCACGGACCTTGTGCCAACGATCAGATCGAAAAACGCCTGAATTGGAAGATGCCCGCCAAGATAATTTTCGATGTGTCGCAGAACCTCGAGCTCGACTATTCCACGGACACCGCCCCTGACATTGATCGGCCAGTCAGCAGTCAAGAAACAGATGAGCCCTGGTGCGAGTCGGACCTCACCCGTCCAGGCAGAGCAATCGGACGCCTGCCCAATCTGGCTTCAACGTGATGATGCGCGGTTCAGTGACTTCAAACCCCTTCTTGTTGGGCGAGTGCAGCGGGCATTTGCTGAGACTGACTTGCCCGTACTGCTTGAGAACGCCTGTCCGAGAGTGAGCCTCGAGCCGAGCCTCGAGATCGCCGTACGTCTTCACGCAGGCGGTGCAGAGCACGTGGCCGCACTGGAGAGGGTGTTCGGGAAGCTCCCTAAGACAACACAGGCAGATGGAGTGGCTGATGTAAGAGAGGGAGCCCTCGACCTGTTCGTAGAACTTGTGCATGTTGTGTTGGTGGATCTGGGGAACCAGGTCTTCTTCAGGCGTCTCCCTCGTGGTTCCCTTCATGAGCCACGTCTGGAAATGGGCAATCCAGTTGTAGATCCACTTGTGCCACAAGGGGAGGAGATCCTGGACAGGACAGGACGTGACATAGTTCCCTGGGCGTTGCCTACCCCTCAGCTGATGGCCTTTCTGATGGCGCTCGAATGTATTGACGCATCTGCCTCGACGTCCCTCGAACTCGTATTCGCATGGCCAGAACTGCTGGTAGAACACTTGAAGAGACTTGATGCAAGACTGCTGGTAGTTCTTTTCGAAGAAATCCGTTGCATAGCCTGTTATCGCTCCATGTTAGTGCATGCTTCGAAGCAGAGCTCAGATGGCAGTACCTTTCCAATTGCCTCTGCTGCACTCCAGGAATATACAAGACGCCACCATCAGACTAAGAGGTTCGAAAATATCCTTCACGGCGACTTGCGGCTCGCCGCTGTTGTTATCGGCCCGCCCGCCCCCTCTTCGCCCTTCTTGCGACAGCTTCTTTTGCAGAACATCCCGGACGGCCACGGCAAGTTTAGTGACGTTGCCGCCGAAATCACGGGGTATCGACGTGTTCTTGCGAGCGGCTTCAACAAGATCGAATGGAGCGTCGAGCGTCTTCGAGAAGTGCTCGAAGGCAGCTTGGAATAGCTCATCTAGTTCGTCGGCATTCATTCGCATTCTGGCCTGTCGTTTTGAGCTGTGAGAAGCATGGCAGGTGGACTGAATCTCGTGATATAGCTTCCCGGCTTGCTCTTCCAGTCTCAAATACTGCTTATCGTCAGGAACATAAACGACTCTGACCGAAGAGTAGTAGCAGAGGAGCAGATCGCGCAGACTTCGAACTGGTTTCTCTGGGAGATCCCAGTGCTTCATTAGTTTTGCCACACGCTCGGATTCTCTTGCTGAAGGCCGCGAATCATTGACACTGCGCAAAAGAGACTCAGTGGCGTGGTCCACGTCCCATTCCTTTGGATTGGTTCGAGCATCTGCCGCATTCAGCACAATGATCGCGTGCGGTAGCCGGGGCTGATTTGTGGACGCATTGAGTACTTCTGCGGCCCAGTCAATCAGCCTTGTGGCGACGGCCGATTCAAAGGTTCTGGGAGTTTGCATGGTCAGCTCCAGTTCCACTCGTGTTATTCCAGGCTCAGACTGTCTCACCTCGCATTCCGTAGCACAAAGACAATGACATCCGAGAAGGTGTAAAGGATTCGGGGGTAGAAGTGGGTGACTGCAAACTCCCGTTTGTCCTTTTCGGGTGCATCCATCCAGCCAATGGGCCTTGAGACTTCTCGCGAGAATCTCCACCGTTTTGTCTTCGTCAGCCGATTCCTGTTCCTACCAGTTCGCATCCTCCGGCTGGCCGCACGATCCTCTTCTCGAGTTCGAGTCGCTACCGGCGACAGCTGTCCTCCCTCAAGGCCCTCGCTATCAACAAAGAACATTGGGCACTGAGCAAAGTACGTTGACGGGTCAGCATAGAGATGGACATCACCAGAAGTCGGTACCGTGCTGTTCTCGAACGACCCAACCACAGGTGTCGGAAACTGCTCTTCGCAGGCAGCCTTGTCCATCTCATCGGCGAGCCATGGGAATTGCCTTTCAATGAGCATCTTGAGCAAGGTGCTCTTCCCTGCCCCCGTCTGCCCAACAAAGGAGACGATGGACGGAAAGCGGAGCAGATGTTTGCCCTCGGAGCCGTTTGCGACGAGTGACGCATAGCGACCAGAGTCGTGCAGAATCTTCTGCTGGTTGGTGCCGGTGGAGTCTCCGCGTCTCACCGCAAACCACGTTGTCTCCTCGTCCTCTCGATGGAGCTCGTCTTGACGCCTGGGATCGGGGTTGAACGTGCTCCACAGCCGCAAGTACAGACCGAGATCGACCTTTTCATGGGTGTTGGGTGCAGCTCTGCCTGGCCGGTGCACGGGCTGCCTGAGCCAGCATCCATCGCAGTAATAAGCGCGGCAAGTTGAGCAGAGCGCAAGCCTCCTCTCAGACTGCTCACAGTCGACGCAGGTGAAGTTTTGGTCAATTCCGGCCGACGAGGAATCCATCTAGAAAGGGATGGGCCGGTGCCCAGATCTGCAATATCGTGGCACTTGATTTGTGATCCAGAGCCTTGCGCGCCTCAGGCCGCGATGAATGAAGAGAGGTGTGCGGGGTTGTTGTTGGTTGCGTTCCGATTAATCAACGTGCGGGAAACAGACATGAAATGGTAGGGTTGTGTTGGGCCCGTCGACGCTTACACAATGATACCGAGTCTTGACAATGGGCGTAGTAAGTGTAAAACCCCAAAATAAGGCTAACTCGCTCGAGGCGGTCGTTGATAAATGTCTTTCTGATCACCGCAAGAGCCTCGGGCTGAAGGCCGCAGCCATGGATGCAACACTCCGCTTCCTTGACAGGGGAGGGGTCAGCCACAGGGAGCACATGGCACACCATCTTGAGGGAGCTGAATTGGATGGGCAGTCTTCAATGCTTTCCTTCTCTGGCAGGAGACACCTGAAACTCGTGAGTGCCGAGCGTAACATTGCAGTCCATTTCGCCAATTGCAAAGCTGTCCAATTGCTGTCAAGAAGGATTGACCCCGTTGGAATCCTCCAATGTGAGTCTTGGTCAAGATCGTGAGTTTTGGGGGATCGTCCATAGGTAGTTAAGGCTGTGGCAGGCAGTGTCGTTATGGTGGGCACGGCTTTTCTTCCAGGTTTAGGTTGGCTGACCATGCATCAATAGTCCCAAATCTACTGTTCATGCGGGGACGCGACCGGACGACAAGCATGAGATGGCAGGCTGCCAGCAGGCTGGGCTGCAGGGACAACGCCCACACGACCTTCATCCCGTTGACTCGCAGGACTAAACATTAGAAAGACGCCTTGGGCCGCAGCGACGATTCAGATTGACGATTCAGATTGGTGGATTGCTTCCCTCACTGTGTTGTTGCTCGAGAAAACGAAGATTTATCTCGCCGAGACGGCGGGCCGTGCCAGGCTTTCATCAATGGTGTTTGAACAGTGCCAATCGCTCCTTCCCCACATAAAGTACCTAAAATTAATCTCCGATCGGTGACGGATTGTCACGCCATTGCTAGACCCAAACTTACCGTTTTGGCTGCAAAAGAAGCAGAGGAAGAGCAAAAGATCTGACGATAACTGGACAAGGTTGATCAGTGAGAAACTTGTGATTGACCCAGCTAGCCACCTCATCCCTAGCTACAGACTCTCGTATTCCATTTCAGGATAACGTTACCGTGTACGCAGGTGCCGGACATACGGCGCACAGACCAATGCTTGAGCCCATTTCATGGACCCGCCGCGCCCGTACCTAGCACAGCTCCGATGTCCTCCGCTGTCCACGCCTATTTACCACGTTCAGACTGCTTCTAAGCCTTGATCTATCTGCATTTCTTGTGGTTGGGGGTGCGGTCGGGCTGTGGAGGGCCGAGCCTGGCCTACCACACCGCCCAACCCTGCCCCTGGGGCTGAACGCTACAGCCTCTCCCGGCTCCCCTCGGATTTCTTTGCCGTTTCTTCTAAAGTGTTGTCGAAAAGTGTTCTCACGTGTGGTGACGCGTGAGGTTTCACGTGTTTGCTGCGCACCCCATACAGATTACCAAGCTCTCTTTTTTGATGTATGTGTATGCTGCGAGCTTCGCTCACTATCCTTTGTATCAATCAAGGAACTCTCTTCAATACTTCCGAAGCGCTCTCCCCACAGGAAGACCATTTTGCAGCCCACGCTTCTGCGCGGCAAGTGTTTCCTCGCCAGCAACATTTCTTGACATAATTAATTCTTGCCTGGGCCAAGATCTCCTTTTCTCAGTTTCCAAGGAGTAACTATCGCGCATCTTCCCACACACCACAGCAAGATGGCTATAACTCTTAACGTCGTTACAGGCATCCTCAGCCTGCTCCCGTGATGCAGAGGTACATGCAACCGGCACAGAAGCGTTAACTAAGCATGACTATAGGTATCTTAGGTAGTGTAGCTAACGTTGGTCAGACGGCTTCATGATGATCAAAGAATGGTCCAGGCAGATGGAACAGCGGCGGAACAGCCCGGAAGAATCCAGCTTCATTACGGCGTAAGTTGCTCCTCTCGCCATTGCCAACAAGCCGAGAATGCGGATGGTTTGCGCATCGGACATTGTCGTGTCCGTTCTTACCATTCTCTCCATGACGTGGCAGGTTTCAAAGTTTCCATTTTGAAACCGCCGGGGATCTGACATAAAACAAAATAGAGTTATTCTCCGCCCGCTGCAAATATAATCTATAGGTACGGAAAGGGGTGAGATTTGTCCTGTTCAACCGAAAAGCAAAGCTAGAAGAGTTGTTCAGTCGGCTCGGGGAATACAACGAAGGCTTACGGCGCTATGCTCCTGGTATCGAGCACGCGTCTTGATAAGGGCGTATACGATCATATTAGCCACCTTGTCTCGAATCAGCCTATAGGCTTCTTTAGCATGTGTATGAAGGAGGCTGAGAGCACGACAGACCTCGCTACCGCAAAGAGATACCGCGACGTGGCAGCGATGGCCAATTTCCGCTCTCAGGACCGACAGAGGGAGGTTTTGGCGGAAGCGAGGTGTTCAATATCCGCGAGTTTCGCATCGTTGATAACTACGTACAGGATAGAAGCCGGGGAATGTCGACAATGGCGCTCCATACGTCACCGCACAACGGTATGAGGCGCGTGGTCCTCAATGCCTCATCGAGTGGATTCAGAACCCCTGGCTGCCACGGGGTGCTTAATGACCTCGACGGCAACGGCAGGCTGGGAATCGCGATGATGCCCCCAGCGAACATCCGGGACAACATCCCTCAAGCTCTGATCCGGACGTCATCTCTTACCGACGAATGCGTATCAACCTAAGAGCACTGATAAGAAACACATCGGCGTATCCGGATCGCCCAAGCCTGGGGACAAAATTCAACATTGCAAGGCAGCTTGTGGACACAATACACATGATGCATGCAGCTGAGTGGGTATATAAGTAACCCCGTCGTTTTCCTAGTTTCTATGGTGTCTCAAGCGAGAGGATCTTTACTGACGCCGAAATATAGAATCACTTAGTAAGTAATTTAAATCATCTGGCACTACTTGCCTTATATCACTTCGCTAACGCTATAAACTAGTATCATGGCCTTGATTTACGGTGATGTTGTACGGGACTGTCTCAGTTTCGGGTCAGAGAGCACTTCTGAGGATCATGCCCGTTTCGGTACTGATATTGCGTCGCGCCTGTCTCAGTGCATTGCATGAGCTGAATATCGGAGGCCTCTTGGTGCTGCGTGACTTTCTACTTGCTCTAGAGGCGCATCTCAGCAATACGTCGTCTACGCCTTCTACAATCAAGCTCTTTTCATAAATTCTACGTCCTTGCTGAAAACCATGCTAGCACCACTAGTTCCTTTAGAGTACCCACTCAACAAGGAAGCCGATGCGACGCACCCTCAACTTTTAGGCGCCGTTTTGGGTAATAATCTTAGGGTCTGATGCAGGGGAAGCACATTGTCTGAACATGTTGTGGGCGAGTAAACCGCCGGCCGTTACCAATTTACTCCTAGACCTATGGTTTTAAAACATCCATAAAGGAGAATGATGGCCACAGCCCAATGTCGTTAACGATAGAGTCCTTATTCCCGCTGATGGCGCGCGGATCGCTTTGCATGCACGGTCGCTCCCTCCCTGCCTTCAGGAGTCAAGGTTACATGCCGGACACCCAGGCATTTCCCCACTTTGCTAATCGGCACGCGTCAACTTAATCTCATCGTGGTTTCTCACATTTCCATCAGAGCAGAATCTGCTCTGACAATGATCGCAAATTTGTCGACCTGTCTAGATGCAGTATGCGTCTGATCAATGCAGCCAGTCTAGAAGTCGAGGTATTTCATGGATCCAGCATCCCCAACTATGCGATATTATCGCATACGTGGGGCATTGAGGAGGCCTCCTTCCAAGAATGGACCAAGCGATTGACCAGACTGCGGAAGACGTGGCGGCCGGGCTTCTCGAAAGTTATTGCTTGCTGCAAGCAGGCGCGCCACGACGGCTTGCCTTATGTCTGGGTCGACACAGTGTGCATCGACAAGTCGAGCTCGGCCGAGCTCTCCGAAGCTATCAATTCGATGTTTACTTGGTACGAGAAGGCCGAGGTCTGCTATGTGCACCTTTCCGACGTGGTCGACCGTCCGGCGAACACCAAAATCGACGTCTTCGATCAAATGAGACGCAGCAGATGGTTTACTCGAGGATGGACGTTGCAAGAACTTTTAGCGCCAGCCAATGTCGTCTTCTATTCGAATGCCTGGAACTGCCTGGGCACCAAGCGAGCGCTCACGGCTATAATTACCGCCGTAACCGGAATTGACGAATCATGTCTTCACAAAACGAAGAGGCTGAGCCAATACAGCATTGCGCAACGAATGGCATGGGCTGCCAACAGAACAACGACCAGGGAGGAAGACATTGCGTACTGCTTGCTGGGTATCTTTGGCATCAACATGCCGCTGCTCTACGGCGAGGGCAGCAAAGCATTCAGGAGACTGCAGGAGGAGATCATCAAGGTCTCAGATGACCACAGCATTCTGGCCTTCAACACCGAATTGTCGGAAGGAACCCTTCTTGCCCATCATCCCCGCGTCTTCGCCACGCGAGGGAGTCGAATCCACCCCAACTCCGCGCTAAAGATTACTGCGCCGTTCTCCATGACAAATGCCGGTCTGTCCATGACAACACCGCTCGTCCAGACCCTCTCGCCCTATTGGGTGCTTGCGCGTCTTGATTGCGTCGAAGTAGACCCTCGAGAAAACATGCGGCGGTCTCTCATCTATTTGCCGCTTTTTGGCAAGAATAACACGTTCATGAGGGCAAGAATGCCCGTCACCCTGATTCGCAAAGAGCTCGATGAGAGCGCTACTGGCAACACGGATGAGATTCAAGACTTGACCACCCCGGCCGAGACTTCCTACATCGTCTCATATTTCTCGCGTGTCTACTCGGTCTATGGGACCGAAATGGATGTTGCCATGAAAGGCTTCGAGACGTCTCGCTCGATCGAGGCTAATACGGGCTTCCTGATCACGTTTCCCAGGGGCATGGCGAATTATCAACTCCACGGGGCGTATCCTCCCAATGCCTTATTTCCACACATCAGCTTTTTCTTCCCGACTTATGCTCTTTCGTCAACCACCGTCGTGTCTGAGGATGAACCTCTTGATGAGACGGTCAGTGGCTACATTGTATTCAAGGACAGCACTGTTCAGCCAGCGAAGTTCGTCTACGTTTGTCTTGTGCTGGACTCTCTCACTACCAAAGGGAAGGGGTTGTGGGCGTGTAAGCTGCTACCGGATGGGAGGGACATGAATCGGTTAGAGGATCTAGCAAGAGTGAACGAGGAGCTCAGGGAGCCCCCGAGCATTTGGCCCCAGTACCATCGCTTGGGAAATGCCATCGTGGCGGCTCGTACTCGGTTTGACACCTTGGGAGGCGAGCCATGCACCACGGCAATTCTGGTCGAGATTGTGTTTGACGCGCACATTCTTTTGCAGGAGAATGCCCAGAAGTTGGCTGCTGTTGAGCTGGGCTTTGAGGGACACGCCACCGGACGGGAACGGGCGACCCCGAGAAGCAATAGTTCATGGTCTCTCCGCGCACAGACAAGAGAGACGATAATCGAACCCATGTCATCAGCTTCAACTGTTTCGCAGCAGAACTCAGAATCATCGACAGTGGATGCGGGATCCGGCACACCCTCGAGCAGCAACATAAGCTTCCCACATTCACCTTTTGAGGCCGCAGTGCCGTACAAGCATCGTCAGCATGAAGAGGAGCGTCATCATGAGAGAGAGCTGGTCGAAAGGTGATGCACAGCAAGGCGTTATTATTTTCTTACGGCTGCTCTCACATGGCCCACTTCATCTAGTTCTAAATGTCCGTGGTGGTGATTGGCTTGGACCAATTCTCGGCGGGGAACGAGAACCAGTTTCTCCAGCATTTGACCATGTCTAAAATATGACTCCTAAAATATTGTGGTAGGTAAGTCACGCGAATCCTCGAGTAATACGATTGAGAGGCGTTGAATACTTACTTTTTCAGCTGCATCGGCGTCCAATTTCTGTGGTCATGGCGCATCGAGCTGCTTCGACCAAGCGTCTTGGCAAAGCGCATTCCGACGTTGTGGCGCAAGAAATACGAGCTTTGGGCCGCACTCTGACCAGGCACTGAACCAATGACTTCACGGCAGCTGTCACCCGACCCCTCGGGGTTCCCCGTTTTCCGTGAGCTCTGTGGCTGGTACCCCGCGCCGTGCCCCTTCCGGATGCAGTATCACATCACTCAGCTCAGTGCCTCGACTAGCTTCGCTCGACAGTTGGCACCACTGCATGTCGCATTTTCATGACAGATGCGCCATAAGCATGGCATGCCAAGGGCGGGATTGGAGCGCACACTATACAAGCGAGCTCGCATCGCCCAGTACCGCTTATTTTCAGTCAGACCAGAAAACACTAATTTTCGCACTACTGCAGCCAAGTCGCTTAGATAGCCAGAACAATAGATGATGGGCCACTAATCCAAATCGATTCCAGAAATCTCAGCAGCGCCGATTGACGGGTCTCGGAAAAAGCAAACCAACGCCTCGCGTGAGATTGCTTGGATTGCAACAGGACTGGAAATGCGGAGAAGCAACTTGGCATCACTAGCGCCAAAATTAGTGTTTTCTGGTCTGACTGAAAATAAGCGGTAGCAAGGGACAAAGCGATGGAAAGAATCATGAAGTTGCGTGAGAGAGCGGACCTTATATTGGGGCCTCCCTTCAATTCGCATGCGACTTCGCCTCTCTTCATACTTACCTCGATTGACTACATTCGTTATCTGACAGGCCTGTATCAGACATGCCACTTGTTAAGCTTTTGGCTGCTAGCGCCGCCATGTCAGTGCAATATTCTCTACCATCATCCATTAACTGCAAACTGCCGCTAACATGATGCAGCATCACTCCGATGGCGGTGGTGGCCCAGAACTACCCAACAGAGTACTACTTTACAACCACAATCACTGCGCCTCCAGACACAAATCCATCGCACTGTCCTACTGTCACTGCAACCACGAACCAGTGCCGGACATGCTACTACCCCATGTGTCTGGTCCTGAGTACGCTAACGCAGCACTGCGGCTGTTCCGAGCCCATCGCCACGGCATATACTTCCTACCCGTGTGAATCCCGGTGCGTGGGCATCGGGTGTTCGACGGCGTGGACTGTAGTGACGGCCGACTGTACTACGTCGGTAACATCGACTACACAGGTCACCAGCACCATTACTACTACGAGCACTGCCAGCAGCAGCAGCACTGGGAAGACAACGGTCTATCCTTGCCCGCCCGACACCAGCTCCAGCACCGTGTCCAAATCTACAACGTGCAGCTCCGCGACCAAAGGTAGTAGCAGCAGCACCAGCAGTGGTGGGGATGGGAGGACGACAGTTTACCCGTGTCCTCCGGATACCAGTTCTACCGGTCCCAGCAGTGTCAGTACGACCATCAGCTCTAGCGCCGGTGGTAGTCCACCACCGGCCAGCAGTTCGACCAGCTCCCAGGGAGGAGGAGGTGCTAGCTCTTCTGGTGGTGGCGGCGGCGGCGGCGGCGGCAGCGGCGGTGGTGGCTCACAGTCGACTGAAAGTGCTACTGCGACTCCACCGCCGCCTACGACAACAACCCCGCCTCCCACCGGTGTCTCTACCACTGCTAGGTCAACTTCGTCCGGACCTGTTAGTGTCAATGCTGCAGGAAGACTTTCGCCTTTCCGGTTTTGGTAACCATGGTCTTGATTGGATGCGTATTTGAGGGAGGGCTTTTTGTTTGGATGTTTCATAATGAATAGGGTTAATGACTGGGGATTGTGGATGTGCGGGCAAGGGTGTAATGCGTACCTATCTCGTAGGAATATAATGACTTTTCTGATCCAACTCTGAGGTTTAATACACTGTGATTTCATGTGGTGTTCGTTCCTCTAGAATTCGGTGACACGCACGCTGGACGCAACAGACGTAGCGCTTGCGAAATACGTAATCCTAAAATCCGGGCTAAAAAAAATAAAAAATAAAAAGGACAGCTGTCTTTAAGTCACCATGAGAACGAGATTCATCGCTGCTCCGTTACATTAAGCTTACATTATATTATGGGTTAGGCAAACGGGCAGCTTAAGTAAGTAGGTAGGCACGAAAACTTCGTCCACTGTGGCGGCAGACGAGATGAATTTCCAAACAATCACTCGGAGGCAAGGTATTACGGTCCATATCGCAGGCTCGTCACACTCTGACTGGTACCTGATACGAGGTCACGACTTTACCCATTAACAATAAGGCTGGGACGAAGGGGGTAAAAGCAGTCGATATAATATCACAGGATTCGACGTGTCATAATTGGCGGAATTTGCAAAGGTCATTATTTGCGAGAGCAAAGAATAAATCATCGCAACCGCCATAATGAATGCCCCCGACGGGGCGAAGCTTCTTGCCGACTAAATGATATCGGCCATGGCCGGAAATCTCGGTAATGAGTATCGAAGTCAATAAAAACGAAACAAATCACGGAACAAGATCGAAGCGTTCGAGGTTCCTCCTGAGGAACGTTTCGTCGGGGCGGAGGAGTGCGAAACATTTTCCACAAATTCCCAGAGGGTTAAGAAACACTCGTTTCCGCTCCAAAACGTCGCCCTACATCGCAATCAAACAGGGTGTGTGTATGTATGTACATACATCACCAACAGTCCAACTATATACCCGGGGAGACCTTCGGTGTGGGAAACAAGCGCAAAGAGGAAGAGCTCAGAGAGCCATAGACCTGCGGTTATCTGTCATTCCTGTGGGAGTCCCTGGTCGTGGAGCTGCCCAAGACAAGCGACGAGGACTTTGCCAAACGCCTGGAAACTCTTCCTGAAGGTATTGAAAAGGCCCCGTTCTGCCTATATTACCATAACGGCCCGCTTCCAAATACTCCGAGACGATCATCTCGCGCCGTAAAGCCGGAACCTGCAGAGCTGGACAACCTCGTGGCCGACGAGGCAGACTACGTGAGGACAGAAGGTAATAATTACTTCTATTCTGAGAAGCGTTCTGATCTGCGTGTTTCTTACATTTTAACTGGTATTAGGCAAATTCTACCCGGGCGCCATGATCAGTTCCCTTAATAAGTCTGGGGAGGTCTACTCTTCCACCTCAGCCGGCGTACTTGTGCAAAAAGGTCAGCAGCAACGCCTCACCTGCAGCTGGCACAACTGGGAAGACCACGTCAAACAGCATCCCGGGAAATTCGGCCAGACCGATACTGAGGCCCAGAGGATCTTCCGGGCCGCCCAGGGCGCGGTGGACGGCGACGCCCACAAGGCCGGCACCGCCGTCGGTTATGTGCGGGAGCGCATAGGCGACACAGATATTGCCCTGGCGCAGCTGGATAATGGTATTGTCTTTGAGAATACCTTCATGGACATCGACGCCTCAGCCAAGACGCTCGTCTCCACGAACGATCAGAATCCGGGTGACGAGTACCTAATCGACTCGCATGTCACCGGCATGCAGAAGCTCAAGGGATACGGGGCGACGGCAAATAATCAATCGGCGTCCCCGAAGAAGGTCTGTCGCACAACCCGACCGCTTTGCGCCCGAGGGACAGCACCACCACCACCACCACCTACTGCCTCCTGATAACGCTGCCTATATCGCCGCCCGGCAAGGTGCATTTGCCACCAACTCCACGACCATGACCTCAGAACCACGCATCCGAGATAGCGTCTGCGGTTCTGTGCTCTTGCGATGCCGGGATGTGACCAAGGGAGAGGAGAGCCGAGGAGAGGTGCTAAAGCGCGGTGAGGTCTGCGCTATGGTGCACTATGCCGACCTACAGAGCAAGCACAGCCTCCTCGAGCTTAAGCACTTCCTGATATATGCCGACGCCTTTGACCCCCTGATTGAGGACGGCTGGGCGGTTGTCCAGCCGGCGGACGACGACGACGACGGTGGTGATAAGGACGCGGAGAAGGATACGAATATCGCGAATAGAGAGCTAGGGACAGAGCCAGAGGAAGAATCACCGGCAAAGAAGCAGAAGAGGGTCTAATTAAATAGCCAGTTGGGGCAGGGGCAGGGGCAGGGAAGGCAAGTGGATCATGGCATGCTTAACGAAGGGTACTTGTAGTTGTAATCGGGAAGGGACAGAGCACATGGCTAAGGTTTTGGCAGAGAGACGGAAAGATGTTTGGTTGCTCCGATTATTATACTATAAAATAAAGGTGCTAATAATTTCATAAAGGGCAAGATTGGACCAAGTCTTTTCTTCGACCTTGATTCCCTCTGCTTTTAGGTATATTAATGCCCAGCTATGCAACTAATATTAATGAGAGATGGTAATAGCTAAACTGCTGTGGTAATATGTTCATGAGAATGTAATGCTTGCATCAGACAAGGTAAAAGCAGCCAGTTAAGGCTGTGGTGGGTACAGCACGAGTACTTTGTAGAAGTGCACCGTCCCCCACAGTGTCCAATCCAGGTACCGGAATCACACGATGCAGGTATAATTACAGCGGGGTACTAGTGTACAAGATCAATCTCAGATACCCGGTGAACTAGCAGGGGTACCATGTGAGTGGGTGGAGCATTTCCTAGGTATTATTTACAAGGTACCTTAATATAATAGTTAACCGTGTGACTAATCCTAAATCCACCTCAAAATCGAAAATGTCTTTCCCCTTCTCAGCTATCGATACCATCCCAAAGAACCACCCAAAATGCATTGTACTGTACCTTAGCTCTTTACCTCCTCGGCTTGTTAGGTCATCTCGAGCACCCAGCAACGGTACGGACATTTATTACAATCGCACCGTCTCCGCAAGTGCTGCACCCATAGCTACAGCTCCTACTCAGCACTTCTTAACAATGAGCTTATCGACATCACAAGATCTAGGTCATAGTAGGGGTCAAAGCACTCGAGAGGAAGGTATAGATTAAAACAATAAAAGAAGGAGAGAGCAATGTATCTACGCCTTTGCTCAACCACGGGGTCCGTCGCGTGGTCCACCACGAGGACCACCCCTGCCTCCACCCGCACCCGCAGCAACCCCGCCGGGCCCTCTGCGGCTTCCACCCGCCGCCGCGTCGCCACGCCTAGCTGGGCCACAACCACGACCTTAACCACCACGAGCGGCGGCGGTCGTGAACGTGGCCAGACCTTGCACCTCGCCGCGAGGAGTGACCGCGACCACCCTGTCGCGAGTCCGAAGTACTCAAGCATCTTGGGGAATGCTTCCCGTTTGGTGGTCACAGCGGCTACCGCCTCACCGCCGTTGCCCTCTGTCTTGCCGCTGACCTTGGTCCTTGGAAGTCGAGGAGACTGTCGTGATACCGCCCACGATGAAAAGGGCACCCTTATGGCGGATTAGGCCAACACAGATCCGATGAGGACCCGCAACGAGAAGGGGTCCCATCGCAGCTGTAATGACAAGGATGAAGATCACGATCAGCCCCTCACGAGCCCGGAAGGAGTCTGTAGTATTAAACTTCACTTGGGCGCGCTCGGGTTGTCGGTCAGGGGAGCGGAGAGCAGCCTCCAGTTGCTCAAGGTTACCCTGGTACGGGGTAACGATGACGATGTCTTTGCCCTGGAGATCCAGTCCGGCACCGAGAAGGTATTATTCCACAAGGTTGACGGCCGCGGAATTCTGGTCGACATTGTACCTTGAGCTTGTGGCGGGGTCGGCCAAGCACATACCCGGGCAGTGGAAGAACATAGGAAGCACTTTGCCCTGCGGCGAAGTCGTGGCCCTGTACTTGTTGACGAGCCAGGTCTTGATCTTCTGGGCCTCGGGATTGGTCTCCGAGCTTGTCCGGTCGCCATACGAGAACTCGTCATGGCCAATCTCCTTGTAGATGACTTCCTTGGCGATGTCGAAACCACCGCTGACGATGCGGCGCTGGCAAGTGAGAACGAGACAAGGCCAACCGGTTCGCTTGATCTGTTCCAGGACCGACACTTTCGCGAATTGGGCAAAGGCGTTAAGGATTTTGCCGTCCTTGGTGTGTCCTGCGGTCATCACCGCCGGCGGGAGCTGCTTCTCATCCCCAGCCATGGCACAAGGACGACAGCTATAACCCCAGACTTGAAGGGCATCGACCTACAGCATGGCTCCGGCCTCGTCCAGCACCACGCCCTGGCAACCTTACGGTTGAAATTGACGTAGTACCGATCACCAGAAGTGTGCGGTGTCCCGCATCGGCAGCCATGATGACCATGCCCAAGAGCTTCTTGACGATCACGTGTAAGGATTCGGACTCTCCCAGGGTCAATGACTGGCTGACCTCACTAAAGCTGACCTTGACACCACCATTGTCAAACCGACAGAACCCATAGTACTTGGGACTCGTGGCCATCCGCAAGCGGATGGCCAGCAGGTCGGGAGAGAGCTTCTGTTGCTGGTCTTCGGGGTACTTGATGGCCTCCCACAGCCAGAAGCACGCCGACAACTTGAACTGCCAGGGACTGGATCGGTAGGGGTCAGTGTCGGCCTGGGTGTTGATATGGACCGAATTGTCTGTCCATTGTCTGTGCCCCAGTCTCGCGAAGGCCTTGGCTTCACTCTCCAAGTTGAGAAGCCGCGGATGACGACCAGCCAATACCTTTTATAATGTTCAGGCCCAAGCTTCTGCCTAGCCTTCTCTGCCATGCCGAAAAGACGCCCGGCAAAGTTGGTTGTTGCAACATGGGTTGGTACAGAACAATGCAACTTGCCGATGGTTCGATGAAACATGTAGACAGTGGCCGTATGCGTCAGGGTCTGCGTTTTACCCGATCCGGCGAAGCCGATGATGGGGACGAGGCCGAGGCGAGTCATCCTGAAGAAGCTTCTAAGACTGTTCGTCGTCTCAGTGTTGAGCCCCATCAAGCAAGCTTCGCAGACCGTTCCATCCATGTCCTCGTCAATGCGCACATAAGGGAGCGCAAAATGCCGGTCCCTGATGTCGAGATTACACAGCGCAGCTGTAAGGTCGTTCGGGTCAGCGTCGCCAGAAGAGGGAAGAGGTGGTGTTGCCAGCAGGCTACCAAAGCCAGATCCGGTGAAGAGGTCCCGCTTGTACTAGTGCATGAGCTGCTGATGATAATATGCATTAGTATCGAAGGCGTCATCACCTGCGGCCGAGGCAGGACCAGCACCGCCGGCCAAGGGGGCAGTAAAGGCAGTGAAGGCGGAGGCGGTACTGGGCACGAAGACTTCATCTTGGGCCAATGCCATTTGAGCCTCATTGACGCGTCGCTTGGCGATGTCGACCCCAGCATCGAACTTGACGAAGATGCCTGGATAGACATCCTTGTCGGCAGCCTCGTAGGCTTTGTACGCCTTGATGGGGTGGTTTCGGACATTGAAGCCGGGATCCCACCCGGTTGGCCGGCGGACCATCATGACGAAGTCGCACTTCCTGTGCCCAAACTTGTCGATCCCTTCCAGGCGAGCAGGCCTGATTACCCTGTCCCTGTTCTCTCCGCTAGGCTCGGGAGCTGGCGGGGAGTTGAAGGCTACGCCGAGTTGAGCGCCCCTGCCGTTCAGAAGGCGGGTCAGCGACTGTCCATATTTCTCCTTCTATAGCGCCTCAATTAGCATGTGACAAATGATGTAAGTGACCAGAGAGAGCCCTACGTCGAGGTTGTGCCAGACGAGCCCACGAAACTCCGAAGCCTTGTCGTCAGTATCTTCAGAGGTCCGGAGGAAGATGTACTGGACTTCGCGCTTGCGAATAGCTTCAACATCTTCGGCCAGATAAAAGACGTCCTGGGCGACACCTTGACTGATCGACACAAGATAGTCGCGACGGTTGTCGAACTTGAAGGTTCGCGTCACATACTCCCGGGCCTCAGCCAGCTTCGTGATCTCGGACAGGTAACGATCCATCGACCAGTCACTAGAAACATGTATGTCAGGACACAAAGTATATATGACAGATCAGAACAATGCTTACCCGTTGCTGTATCTAAACACAGGTCGTGGCTCCGGGGGCATGCTGGCGAGAAGGTACTTGTTGGACCTCTCGAGCGCGTAGGCATGAGGGAATATGACGACGAACTCTGTCTGTGAGGCCAGGTCGTGGTAAGCCGTGAGCTCCTCAAAAAGGCCGCCTTGGAATACGGCCTTGCGGTCGGATGCCTTGGCAAGGACGTCAGGGACCCAAAGCCGTCCATCGCCGCACGTTCCCCCGAATTGAGCATTGGCCAGCGATAATGATATGAGAACTCTTACAAGAGGAGTTGCAAAGGCACCAAGGGTGACCTATGCGGGACCGAAGACGAGAGTTGACGGTATCAAAATGCGATGGCACCAACGGTGAACAACGCGATCGAAGGCGGGGACGATGGAGACGACGGAGACGACGGGAGGCAGAAAAGACGTGCCACAAGGACACGAAACAGCCAAGGAGAACGTAAAATCCCAACAAAGCTGGCATGTAATGTGGAAGGCACACGGACCATATATGACGATAAAACAGAAAATCTTGTGTGGAGGATGATTTGGCTTCTTTAAGCTCCTGTCAAGTAAGTCAGAGCGCCCGACTGTGGGCCACGCCCTCCGTGGGCCACAAAACGCGTACAGGGGTGCAAACTTCCAACATCAATAACGCAGTCAATATTGAAGCTACAAATACGATAAATACAGGTCTAGATAGCTGAATCTTCAGAGTCTTCATCACCGTCATTAATTTCAATGGCCGTTACGTAGGCACCCAGTTTCGGCCCGAACGGCGGACTAGTCCGTTGTCCAGCACCATAACGTTCGGTATAAGTCGTTATGCGTATTATATAGCTAGGACCTCTGATATTATTATAAACCATTACGTTAAATCTTATTAAGTAACCTTACGCTTTATTTTAAGCTTAACGCTATTTAAAGTGGCTTTTAGGCACTTAATATAGTGCTTTAATAAAGAGCGATTTATAGCTTAATTTTCAAACTATTTAATAGTCTTCTTAACCACTATTCTTACCTTTATTAAGCTACTAAGATCAGCATTAATTCTTATAAAGTCTTTCTTAGTTTTAAAAGTGTTAATAAGTACTTTAAAAGCGGGAATAACTTATAAGGGTGCTTTTAATGTATAAGGTTTCAGCATTATTATTTATCGACTATTTAAAACTTTATATCGGTTTTTTAGCTATAAGCCAGCTCCCCGTTATTTGAACTCAATGTATTTAAGAAGTAAAGCCTTTAAGTGAGCTTTTACATAATAAAGAAGAAAATTATACTTTTTAATAAGTGTAAAGTCATTAAGCTTATTAAGTATTAATAAGTGCTTTTTATAAGCGCGTTTTAATACCGAAAAGACGCTAATATTTAATAGTTAAAGGACGTAAGAACTATAAGTAAGTAAAAAGGACAAATAAATATTATTTTTAAAGTATAACATTATAAAGTTATTTATTATATAAGACTTATGCTTATTAATTATAAAGAGTCAGGCTTTATTTAAATCTTTTAATATAGGTTTTAAGATAAAAACTCGCTTTAATTATTTAATAACGATAGTATTATTAATTTAACCATTCTTTAAGTAAGTAAAGAATTAAGGCTCTTTAAATTCAGTTAAAAACTATTAAACTTATATGTTCACGCCTTTAAAAATAACGCTTAATATTATATACTTTTTAAAAGCTAATATATACTCGAGAATAATTAACTACGCCTTAAAACTATTTAACTTAACGTATACCAATTAAGTTTATACTTTATTAAATCTTATAATTAAGCTATTTATACTTTCTCCTTTTATAATGCTTACTTCGTTAGTGTTTTAATAGTTCCTAAGCTTTACGTAATTTATTTAGTTATAGTCATTAAAATAACTATTAATATTAGTTAAATTAGCTTTATTAATACGTCGGAAATTAATTTTTTTACTTAGCTTTATCTTTACATTTAAGTTACGGTGAAGAAAGCTGGCGAGCTAACTTATACCAAAGATAAAGAAAGTCGGCGAGCTAACTTATACCGAAGACGTTATAATCGTTAAATAGCTTTATAACTTTAAATATAATTCTTTGGACCGTTATATATATTAAGGCATAGCTGAGTGATTCTTAACGTAAAATCCATTATAAAATACGCGTTTCTTACATTAAAGCGAGCTTTTAATGATATTAGTTAAACTTTTTTAATGTTAATTTGCTATCGAGTCGTCGGTGCAATGTATTGCGTGGGATCCTATATTCGGTGGCCGCTTAGCGCATAGAAATACCAGACTGCACTATTACTATAGCTTGTTGAATAGTGGCATTTATAACGAATCTAAAGCATCAATTTGCATTAGATTTAAGGTTATTTTGGTGAAGAAAAGTAAGAAGGAAGGCTCAAGGCGCGTGTGCACCTATGTACGCGTTTTGTGGCCCATGCAGGGCGTGGCCCACAGACGGGCGCTCTGACTTAACCAGCTTCCAGGCAGATCCATTTGATTGACTGTATATACCAATATTACAGGCAGGGCGGGCGGGCGGCGGAAACGAGACTTCTCTGGAAATGGTATTTGGTGGAAAAGAAAGAGGGGAGAGCAGAGTGGGCGACAGGTGTGCTTGGTAGGTGCTTTGCCTTAGATGTAGATGGGGAAGGTAGGTGGGTGACTGTTCACGATCACCGTTTGTCTGTACCCACAACATCACCGCGGGAAGGAACGTTCAGACACATATGTGAATGGTGAACAGAAAGTGGACGTCATATCTGACTCACGCAGCTAATAAAGGAAGGCGCGATCAACTGCACCTTCCGGTGTTGGAATTACGTATTTGCTTGAGCAGGTTTTCATCTCAATTCAAGTCGAACACACGGGCCATCCATTGAGTAGACTCCCCCCAGCTCGCAGTCAACACAGTGAAGTTGCACGAACCTGCGCGAAGCGTGTGGATCTGTTCGTCCTGTGGCTATGTAAAAAAAATCTTGGCACCACCATCTATCCTCATCTCTTCTCCTTCAAACCATCCAAAAATAAGCATCACAAAAGACTCTGAGTTGCCAAGCCAGCAAATTCTCAGACGAAAACCAACAACCTCAGACGGCAGACGCGTCACTTTCATTCGATCACAACAATGAAGGTGTGTTCCCCCCTCTCATCCCGCTCCCATCAGGTGATTGAGTGATTAAAAACTGACATGACAGTCAATCATCCTTGTTCTGAGCCTGGCAGCTGCCAGTGTCAGTGTTCTGGCAGCGCCGGGTAACGTGAATGCTCGTCACCTTCACAACGGTCCGGGCAATGGTGGACTCGGTGACGGTGGCAGCAACCGCGACGATCTCGCAAATCGTCACCTCCACAATGGTCCTGGCAATGACGGACTTGGCGACGGTGGAAGCGACGGCAACATTCGCGCCCGTCAGCAGCTCGGCAACGGCGGTATTCCCACCAAGGGCCCCAAGGGGCATGCGGTTTGCTTGGCCAGCGGTCCTAACAAAGACATTGCGCTGTGCTGCCACCCCGAAGTCGTCCGCGAGTGTTACGATCATGGAGCAACCTGTTCCTCTCCCGGCCCGCTGATGCTTCCGGACGACAAGGATAAGGCCAGATGTGCGAGCTGCTACTGTGATTGGAACCCTCAAGCCCCGCATCTGGGACCGCACAACAGTTATACTTCGGCTCACGCGACTGGGAAGCCGACTCCCTCATCGCGCCCTGATCATCCTGAGCCGACCCTTTCTGGCAAGCCGCATGAGAGTGGAAAGCATCATCACAACGCCACGAGAACGGCTCACGGCAGCCACCACAATGAGCCAACTACTGCCAAGCCAACCCACGGCAGTCACACCACTTCTTGCACGGATACCACCTTCAAGACCTCGACCTCGCACTCTTCGCACCACACCATCATCTGGACCAGCATCTCGCTGTCGGTCTCGGGGGGCGAGCACAGGTCGACACACACTTTCAGACCCACGCCGTCCCCGCTAATTACTACAAAGGACCCGTCTTCGTACACTTACTCTTCCAGTGGTGCTACTGAGCATGGGGTTCCGGTGCCGACCGGCTCTAGCATTCCAATCGTGTCTTCACTACAGCATGCCGGTCAAGTGCCGTATGATCACGCTACTACCATCACCACGACCGGAGGCCCGATTTCCAGCGGTGGTATCGTGCCTCCTGGATGGTCTGTCAGCACGGAAGTTGCCGGTCCGATTCCTACAGGCACGAACTAGGCAAGAGTTATGAATCAGTGTTAGGGGGTGACAGCAGTTGAAAATGGTAGTGCGAGGGACGATGTAGGCACCAGGGTGGGCATGTGTTTATAGCTCTATGAGATAGATTTCGCAATTGATCGGATCTGCCTGGTGGTTAGATTGCTGACGTGCCTGAATGCAAATGTATACGTGAAGTGTGCAGTGCTGATTTGACACACCATCTATGCTGCGCACCTTGATGTTCGGTTTAGCGTGTAGGTGCAAATTCCTTATTAGCAAGCCCCATAGCACTTGAACGGCATGCTTTTCCGTCTGTGCTTATAATGTCGTAGTGGAAAGCGGGCACGTACGGGCAGCTGCGGGCGGATAACGGAAATTCGCACCCGAATCACTCGAAATCTGTCCGGACGGGCTATCTCTGTCGACTGCATCTCGAAGCATTTGATCGACAGCTAAAACAAACCCGATTGAACCCACACGAATACATGGCTCGTGTGATTTAACTTTTTAAGGTAGGAAGGGGTCCAGCGGCCTGATGCCTGTACCTGTCGGGGTCGCGCGGGGAATGTGACGGGGAATGTGGCCCATCTGCCGGCAGATGCGGAGAACGGAGATGGACTTCCTTTCCTGACCTTAACATGGGGTGGCCGCGGGGTAAATGCCGCCATTGGGGGCGGTTCTCTGTATCCGCTACGGATATAACCCCTACCTACAGTCTACGTACTTCATGTATAATACGGTATACCTTCCATCTCAGCACCCAGAATAACATTTGATCCAGTTTGTCCCAATACGTCTGGAACCAACATAACCAACGGGAACCAAACAAAAATGGGTGTGCAAGAAGAAGCCTCCTCCGTCGTGCCCGTGCTGCCGGCCAAGCACTCGGGCATCCCGCAGTATCTGTTCGAGAAGGCCACTGCTGCGAAGAAGACCATCTTCAAGGGACGCACGAAACCTGCTAAGCAGCGACAGCGGGTGCCGGTTGTACCGCAGGGCATTGAGAGGGATGCATTCATCGCTGCACTGGAGGAACTAGGAGGCCAGCTGGGGAAGGAGAATGTCGAGGTTAATGACAAGCCGCTTGTTGATGGCTGGTAAGTCCCTGCTCACCCTTCAAACTAAAGCAAACAAACACACACACACACACACACACAAGCTTACCTGATATGCCATACTTTGTCCTATTCTTGCGCGACTGAGCTGACTATGTGACAGGTACATGGAGCGTTAGTACCCTCCCTACCCAACTCCCCTACTTGTCCTCACTTTGAGCAACAACAAATGAGGAAGGGCGAAAAACAAAACAAAACACATCTATCCAGGAACTGACTGTGGGTATGTAGACCCAAATACGCACGACATGATGACGATCCTCGACGAGGAGGAGTTTGTCGCTTCCGCCGTCGTCTACCCTTCCACTACCGAGGAAGTGCAGTCTATCGTGCAGTGGGCAAACAAGCACAAGATCCCCATCTTTCCCATCTCCATGGGCCGTAACCGTAAGCCTCCTTGAATGTGTTTTGTTCACCCCTTTCCCCTTACCCCCTTTCCTCTTCACCCTCTCGCCCCTTTCGCCCCCTTTAACCACCTTTCAACACTCCCTCAGCTGGCCGATGTGGTTCCCCGACCTTCTCTACCCTCTGAAACCTCTCTATTCGCTACCTAGGTACCTACCCTTACTAATGTCATGTTAGTTGGCTACGGCGGCGCAGCCCCGCGCGTCCGCGGCTCCGTCGTGATTGACCTCGGCCGGCGGATGAACAGGATCCTGGACATCAACCCGGAGGATTACACCTGTCTCGTCGAGCCCGGTGTCTCCTACTATGGCCTGTACGAAGCGATCAAGGAAAGGGGGTATGACCACCTCTGGATCGACGTGCCTGACCTCGGTGGTGGCTCGGTCATCGGCAACGCGGTTGATCGCGGAGTCGGGTACACGCCGTATGGAGACCACTGGGCGTGCCACTCGGGCCTTGAGGTTGTCTTGCCCACCGGGGAGGTGATTCGCACGGGGATGGGCGCACTGCCGGGGAATAACACCTGGCAGACCTTCCCGTACGGGTTCGGGCCTTTCTCGGAGTGAGTTCCCCCCTGACACACACACAAGGAAACCCCAAAGGAAAAAAAAAACCCTGAAAAAAAACCCCTAAGAAAAAGGGGGGGAAAGAAGGAAATAAAAAGGCGATGGGGGGGCTAACGTGGGGTAGTGGCATCTTCTCGCAGTCCAACTACGGCATCGTGACCAAGATGGGCATGACGCTGATGCCGAACCCGGGCGGCTACGAGGGATTCGTAAGTTTCGTCCCCGTGACCCAATTTGCGTGTGTGTGTTTTGGGCTAACCAGCGTAGATGTACACCTTCCCCAAGGAAGAAGACCTCGCTCCCCTCATCGACATCATCCGCCCCCTGCGGATTAGCATGATTTTGGAGAACGTCGCGCAGCTGCGCCACGTCACCCAGTCGGTAGCTGCCCGTGGTATCCCGCGCAGCAAGTTTTATTCCGGTTCCGGGCCCATCCCGATGGACATTGTGCACAAGGCAGCAGCCGAACAGCCCGTCGGCGACCACAGCTGGGGCTACTACGGCATGTGCTACGGCCCGGAGCATATCCGCAAGCACAAGCTGGCGATCATCGATGCCGAGTTCAAAAAGATCCCGGGCGCCAGGAAAATCGACCCCAAGTCCCTCCCGGAAGATGAGTACTACTTTGCGCGCGAGAGAGTGGCGGCCGGGATCCCGGATATCCACGAGCTGCGGTGGGTGAACTGGACGCCTAACGGCGCGCATATCGCCTTCTCCCCCGTCTCGCCCATCCGCGGTACGGATGCGACCGCCCTCAATGATCTGGGACGGCGGATTCACGATAAATACGGGATTGACTTCTTCCCTGCGTTCATCGTCGGCCTGAGAGAGATGCATCTCATTGTGGAGATTGTGTTCGACAGAGACGACCCCGAGCGGAAGAAGGCTGCGCTGGATTGCCTGCGGGATCTGGTCGAGGAGGCTGCTAAACTCGGCTACGGAGAGTATAGAACCCATCTGGTGTTGATGGATCAAGTTGCGGGGACGTACAACTGGAACGACAGTGCGCTGATGAAGTTCAACGAGAAACTCAAGGACGCGCTCGATCCGAATGGCATTCTGGCGCCGGGACGATGCGGTATCTGGCCTAAGCGGTACAGAAACAGGGGGTGGGAGATGACACGAGAGAGTGGGGTCAAGAGCGAGGGGAATGGCGTTGAGCCTTGATTGTGATGAAGGGAGCGTTTGCAGATAGAAAATGTACCGTGTGTTCGGTTTGACATCTCTAGATGCCGTTCATATGCGACATCTGTGAAGTAAGTGACACCTACGTCATGACGTTCCCTTGGTAACAAGCATATAAGGGCCCGTACCGCGCCCATTTTCTCAACGGGTCGGCAAGCTCTGTGGGGGCGTTGGTCAAGCGGTATGACCGCCCACTCCTCGCAACTTGTCCAGACACTTCGAAACCTTATCCGAGGACCCCAGGAGCACTCCTGGAGAGGATATAACCTCGACGCAAATTAAGTACCGCAACCATCTGGGATGGTCTAGCCGGCACGCAGTAGCCTCTGCACCCGCCCATCTTCATAAAAGATGGGAAACCAGAGGGCTGGGCGTGAACAAGGGTGCCGAGGAAGGTCGGCATTCCTTTTTCTAGGACAGCCTATTTTGGGATGGACTAAGGGCTCGAGTTCGATTCCGGTGTGCAGATCCCCTTTTTTCTTTTTTTGCGAGCATTCCTTTATCCTGCATCGACCACTCACCCATGATTATATGGTAAAAAAGGAGGCCAGTGGTCCTCAGGCGGGCGTCATGTTTGTTTACCTTGGAAGCGAACTTGTTCCACAAAGGACTCGAACTAGCATGTGCATCTCTATTCGCGGTAGGACGATGTCGTTCATGAGAAACGGCCGGGCGGTCGAGCACTTGTGTGCACGCCCACTCAAAGTTGGCAGAGCGCGTTCTCAGCTGGAAGACCACGTGACGATGACGCGACTTCCCTGTTGCGCTCAGCTGAGATTAGCATTTCCTCGCTCAGCCTCCCTGCGATATTCGCATACTGCGGTGTTTGCATCATGACACTTATCACGCCCGCAGTCGAAAAGCGCCTTGTCATCTTTGTATTCCCGCTAAGGTCTAATATAACTCCTTCAATCACGGACTTGGCTCATGACGGGGGGTAGAGGCACCCCCCAGTTCGTATCACGGAAGTCTTCAATCAAGAACCACCACAGTGTTGTGTTTTGTTTGAGCTTGCCATTCTCCTACTCTTCAATGCCCGTCGTCGCTTCGACGCCAGCCGCGAACGGTCAAGCTCACTCACAACCAACTCGGAAATCGAATACCACCAAATATTCCGGAAAGATGGTAAAACTAACAAAATGATGCTCTCTTATGGATCATCTCATCTCAGACTCGAATGACACAGACCTACCAGTACGAACGTCTGCAGGGCGACCGCGAAATTAGAGTAATCCATCTGCATCCGGGAAACGAAGAAGATGATATCTCGACTATCCAGCACGTGCAGCTGGACGACATGACTGTTTGAAGCATTATCTTATGTCTGGGGCCCCCAGCTCCTATCGTCCAACGTTCGCTGTGGTAATGGCATCATCGGCGTGGGCGAAAACCTCCCCGCCTGTCTGAAAGAGCTCCGTAATCGCGACTCTGTGCGGACGCTTTGCATTGATAGAGTCGCCACCGAGTACTGCAAGATGACGAAAAGGAGAAGGCCCAGCAGGTTCAGCTTGCTTATGGCCGATATCTATACCGCGGCATCGCAGGTGGTGGTATGGCTCGGGCCTGCTGATTCCGGAACCTCTGCAGCCGTCGTCGAACTGATCAACGATGTCGCGAACCAAGCGTTGAGTTACTCCCAGCAATGAAATGAAATGGCTCTTGCGAACGCAGAAGAAGCTCGCATTTCTCCGTCAGGTGGAAAATGAGGACAAAACCGACCTGGTTTCATGGGTTCCTGACTTCCGGTACATCGGCCTCATGCACTTGCACCAGCCCTACCACATAACAGACAGGGCGGACGCCAAGTTCTACAACGCATCAGGGAGAGCCAACGCCGTCGTTCCTATCGAAGACGAACCGATCCAATGCTTGACAGTACACGGCATCCAGGTCGGCACAGTAGCTGTGAGGACGAACCCGCCTGGCAATCTTGACCTCATAGGCAACAAGGTGCCTGGCCCAGGTCCTCTCGCGTTTCAGCGTGTCCGCCTCCCCTCTTTTTTTGAGTTCTTTCTCCCGGCTGCCAATTTCAACATTTCGAGAGGAAACCTTTACACCGTATATGAGCAGCGGCATGTTGAGTAAATGCGTCACGCCCATTTGCCAGCCGTTCTTTTCCCTCATTCTACTTGTTCATTCGGAGTCCCGTCGTATTTCGCAACCGATATTTACGTAGACCCAAACTGTTGCGTACGTAGACCCCCCCCCCCCCCCCAACAAAAAACTTACAAGACCCCACAGGTAAAAGTCCTATCACAGCCAAAGCTTATTGCACCAGCACTTCTGTTAGCAGCTATAACAGCCACGGTCGCCAACACTACTGTGCGACACACACTGTAAGTGCACGTAATGCGACTGCATTTAAAAATGTTAAGTCAAGTAATCAATATGTCCGGTTCGCGACGTGGAAAACAAGACCATTGTGAAACCACACTTTACAAGGCTTTTCATCGGTCCTGCAGTGCTATTTAACTGTTGGTTACATTACGTCGTGTACAGTGTGTGGTAAGAGTTCAAGAATCTGCGCACATTGAGGCTTGCAGTCAGTGTGGCTCCCTGTGGCTTATCTATGACTGGGCCAATACTTCGTAGGCTGTCTCTGATAAGTTGGGGGAGCGGGTGGGGGTCTACGTACCTAACGGTTGCGGTCATTTGTGACGATGCGCAGGCTGAATTCTGGGTTTGACAGCGGTGAGTGCAAACGCTACATATTGATCCCTTGATTGATCCATTGTGATCCCTAAACACGTCCTCTTTGACCACGAGTTGTGAAGCAAATAGCCCTCTTTTCGCGATGCAAAAACGTGCAGTATATGCGCTGGAGCTCTGCCATTTATATGAACTTAATAAAGCATCTTTTTTCGAATGCGAAGGGCATCATTTTTCGCAAGTTACACTGCGCTGCTTTAAAGCTTCAAAATTGACTCTGGCTGGAATTGGACGTGGCTGCTTGTGGCTGCTGAGAAGAGTTGTGGGTACACTTGGCGCAATGGGGAAATGCCATTGGTTAAAGCATGTGGGGGGCGGGCATCACAATGGATCAATCAGGGGGATCCAAAATGTAGCATTTGCGGCGAAAAGGCTATAAGGACGCATTCAGATCGCTATAAGGATCCTGTGGATACTAACCAACAATTGCTATTGGTTTTTAAGGTCCCTGTCCCCACCCACTTTTTACTGACAGCCACAGCCGCCCGAGAGCAGCCACATATACCAGCTTCTGCCGCCGCTGCAGCGAGATATTATTTATTAACGCCGAAACAACCGTCTTAGCAGCTTAAACTGTGAGCGCAGCTTACATATCGGTGCAAAAAGGGTGAAGCAATTGACCGTATCTTTTTGCGCCCGTAAATCACCGCTTTTACGCAGGCAATTAAGTGTGCAGTCGCCTGATTTTTAATACGCGTCGTGTGTTTGTATCTTAAATCTGAGTGAGCAGGGGTGATTGTGGCTGATCTGTGCCATGATTGGGTGCATCTCCGGCAGGTACCCACTTTTATCTCCACAGGATCCTTATAGCGATCTGAATGCGTCCTTAGCCTTTTCGCATTTGCGGCGGTGTGATTGTGAAATGTCTCGGCCATCGGCGCCATCTCGCGTCGCAACCCGTCGAGTTGTCCAAGATCGGCACGACCCACAGTGTCTCACTGGAGCGCTGTGCTGTGTGGAACCACGAGATTTGATCTCCTGCCCTATGGGCTTTCCGACCAGCAACCACCTTCGGGGTCCATAACGCGAGGAAAACGCAGGGACTGGCTGAGCTTGTTTGTTGTAGGGTGATACGTGAGTAACACTCTATCGGATCCGCAATGCTGGGTCCTTCCGATGGACAGTTCTCTGTATCACATGTTCCGATCATATCGCGCACCAGAAGAGAGATGGCGTATCACAGCCCCGTCTGCAGATCTCCGCTGCGTCGCGACGACGATTCTCGTGTGGCTTGTGCAAGCTGCGTACGCAGTAATAGTTCAAGTTGTGCGGCACCTTCCTACCGACTAAAGATCTACATTCATAATTATCGTCTTCGGTACAAAAACCCAACACGATGTCGCCCTACCCTTAACCAACCTTATCTTCACCCTTCCCTGTCTGTGTCTTATTAGCCTGATGCCGTCACGATGCTGTTTCATCCAGCGCTCCCACCTAGTAATACCATGGCACCACCACCAGCCGAGACGGCGATAGTAACCAAGCGCGACCGCGAGACAAGTGATAGCAATGCTAATAACAATAACCATGCCGAAACGGCATCCGCCGCCGCCGCCGAGCGACAGCTTGTCCGAAAGGTCGACCTTTGTCTGTTGCCGGTAATATGGCTCATGAGTCTGATGTCCTGGATGGACCGGTCCAAGTCAGCCTCACATACATATGTTTTGGCACTGAGTACTGACAAAATAACGGAAGCATCGGAAATGCAAAGATAGCAGGCCTGATGACCGACCTCGATCTCTCCTCATCCCAGTACAGCATGACTATTGTCGTCTTCTACTGTACCGCCCCCCTTTTCCTCCTCCTCTCATTATTCTCCGGGGGGTGGGGGTGTGTGTACTGATGATGATACCTAGTTGGTTATGTGGTTTGGGGCCCGGTATCAAACACCATCCTCGCGCGGACTCGGCCGAGCATCTACCTCCCGGCGATCATGCTGCTCTGGGGAGCGCTGACGTGCGCCATGGCTGCCGTGCACACCTACCCGCAACTTCTCGTCCTGCGTGTGTTTGTGGGCGTCCTGGAGAGCGGGCTGGCTCCGGGGGTGGCATTCGTGTTTTCATGCTGGTACCGCCCGGAAGAGCAGGCTAAGCGGATAGCCATTTACATCTCGGCGCTTCTGCTGGGTGGTGCTTTTGGAGGATTGCTGGCCGGCGCGATAACCGGCCATCTTGACGGCGATCAGGGCGTCAGGGGTTGGAGGTGGTTGTTTATCGTCGAGGGTGCGGTAACCGTGTTCTGGGCGGCTGTGTCCTTCGCCGTGCTGCCGGACTTTCCTTCGACGTGTCGACGGTTTACAGCCGACCAGAGGAACATGGCCGTTACCCGGCTCGAGCAAGCTGGCGTTGTTGTTGTTGTCGATCACAAGTCCAGAGGGACTCGGCGAATGGGAAGGATAAAGGCGCTGCAGATCGCGCTGTCGGACTGGCGGACGTGGGCGACTACACTCGGCGTTGCGGTAGGTACGTACCTTAGTATATACCCTCACCTGGAAAACAAATGAGTTGATCAAAGAGGGCAGTTTGTTGGGTGCGCAACTGTTCTGACGTACTTTTACCCAACCCTTGTCAACGGCCTGGGATATACGTCAACTGTCGCGGCCCAGTACATGACCGTGCCGATCTGGATGGCTGCATTCGTATGCACTCTGGGCTCGGGCTTCCTGTGCGATCGTATCCCCGGATACCGCGGACTGGTGATCGCTGCGTGGCTCATCCTGGCAATGATCGCATCCATTCTAATCTGCGTCATATATGACTACGCCGCTCGGTATGCACTCCTGGCGATCATGTCAGCTGGTGTTTGGTCGTCAGTCGCCCTGGGCATCTCGTTCACCGCGACGATGTTTGGGCCGATGGAACCCGAGGCACGCGCTGTCATGCTGGCGTTCCCTCCGGCGGCGGGCAACGCGGGAAATATCTACGGGGCGTATCTGTTTCCAGCGGAGGGTGCGCCCAAGTATTTGCTGGGATTTGGCGTTATTTCTGGGACGCTGGGCGCCGGCGCTGCTACTTTTCTGGCGATTCACTTTATCCTGCGGCCCGACAGGCAGTTTCGGGAGGCGAACGCTCGACTGTGATAGATGGCGTGGGTGGAATGTGAGGCATACCTAAGCTGAGTAGGTAGCGCAAAAAGAACCATGGCTTATACCCCTATTTTTTACTGTCACCACATCTTCTGAAGCAGTCCCTATCATGGTGTGTGGCATGATTTCGTGAGTCATGATCAACGAACCTCAACATCACGTTTTTTGTCGAAAGCGGGGCTGGAACTCCCTGTTCAGCATTTGACGTGATGGGGCTTTATTTGATTTACGCTGCAGTTTTCGAACTCTTGATGGGGGCTGATACCTACGTCCAGAACAACGATGTGCGACTAGGGGTTCAATTCTGAGAGTCGGGTCGTCTTCTGCCAATGGGTGGCGACCTGCCAGCCAACGCAGCCTTGGCCGCCGCGCCCCCGGATGTTTCAGCCCATGACGATGAAACGGGGCCCATCATCATCAGCCCTACCAGACGACCTCACGAAATATTCCTCTCGCTCTCCGATGATTGAAGCCCTCTCTCTGTTGGCCTCGCAAGTCATTGCAGCATGCGGGCAGCAGGAGGCACTTGCTTCTCTAGTAATATCAGACTCTATTAACTCCTGTCTCTGGCGCTCATCTCTACTCACTCAACTGAGCTGCCAGACCGATGATGGCGGACACAGCTGCTCTTCGCACTCGCCGTCGGGATCATCATCTCCCAGTCATCCCGGTCACGACAGCCATGCACAGTTGAAACTGGCGACAGCAGCAGCAGCGACATGGAGCGGTCCGCACGGATGCGTCGACCAGACCGCGCGCCACCAGTACAAACACTACACCCGCTGGCAGTGGTAGCAGTGATAGTGCGCGTCCCAGGATTTGGCCAAATCCCCCCGTTCCGGTCCGACCTGGTCGCGTTACCTTATTATCTCAACATCAAAAACACCACGCCTTTTTGCCCAGCCTCAATCTGCGACAGAACATAAGGGTGGCCATGGCTGCACAACATGCCATGCAGTGTGGCTGACTATCGTGCCGCTGCTGCTGCAGAGATCGGCGCGGGACCCACCTTGCCCCGGGTACTTACGTACGTAAGGTACACCTACCTACCTAGTCGGCCCGCCGCCGCCGTTTGCGCCTAGGCATGTATGTATACTACAATCACCTACTTGTCGGACACTATGTGGCGCCACGGCGCCAACCCCTTGCTCTGGTCGCGAATGAGGGGCGTCCTCTTACATACAACCGGCTGGTTTGAGCCCAGCCGAGAAGATATGCCGGGTGGGACCGGACCAATCACGTCAGAGGGTCGGTCGGATGAGCTTCGTCGGGACGGCAGAGTGTCAAGTAAGTTGCCTGCGACTGGCGCCGCCGGGAAGTCGAGACGATAAAACCATGGCCAAACATGGTTACAACGACCTTTTTTTGGTTTGCCTTTGGTTTTGTTTTTTGGTTTGTTTTTTGGTTTGCTTTTTGTGCCATGCATGGCAACGAGCGGGATTGCATTGAGTGCATGACATGACACGAGTCAAAAGCTGCCAACAAACCACCCACCCGTTCACTCTTTTTACAGGTCCCGGTAATGTCTTTGATGCGTGAGTCTTCACGAGGAGGTGCCTAAGTTTGTGGCAGGCTCAATGGAAGCTCACACGGATCGGCCTATACACGAGACGGGGAATGAAGCAAGCCGCTTGCAGCCACAGACTTTTATTAGCCCGAGCTCTACCTAGTTCCATACCTGTGGAGCCGTGATGTGCGTGCAGGCAGCTTGCGATTTTGTCTCTGCATCTCTCAA
This sequence comes from Diplogelasinospora grovesii, assembly GCA_033297225.1. Classification (NCBI taxonomy): domain Eukaryota; kingdom Fungi; phylum Ascomycota; class Sordariomycetes; order Sordariales; family Diplogelasinosporaceae; genus Diplogelasinospora; species Diplogelasinospora grovesii. The sequence continues at coordinate 7,815 of MU853972.1, read as the reverse complement.
TAGAGCAGCTCCTTACGTATCAAACCCATCCTATCAAACAAAAGCTAGAACCGTCTTTCTTGTTCAAAGTCAATGGACATTGTTTGTGTGCTGTGTTTTCTTTTGGCAAAACACTCGAATGAAGAGTTGCTGCCATTTGTGGTCAAGCTGCCTGATAATATGCAGCAGGTAAAACAACCAACAAAAGAAAGGAGAGAAACAAAAGGCCAGGCTTTAACGGCGCTCTACATGTACTTAATAGTTCTAGTAGTAGGTAGTACCCTTAGCAGCAGCAATAGCAGCTGTGGCACTTACTGGAGTAAACTTGGGAGCAGGAATTGCCATCAAGTCCGCCCCGCAGCGACTGCAGCGTTCGCCTTGTCCTCCGAGTTTAGGTCCGCGGGTCTCCTCTTTCTCCTCATCCCATCCAGGATCGTCACCGGGGTAGTGGTCCACCAAATAGCCCGGCATTTCATAATCCCAATATTCGCCTACAGGGCCGTGGCACCAGGCCGCATGGAGGACCTGTAACAATGGCAGATTCTTCTTCTTGAAGCGGAACATCTCGGTGGGGCCGGACCAGCCCCAAATACGGTCCGAAATATGCAAGTAGTAAAATCCTCTCTCATCTGTCGCGAGAATGACTTCCACCTCCCAATCCGGATCACCGTGTCGGCTGTCTGATTCCATGACTACGATCGGTTTAAGGTTGGGTATCTTATATTCTGAACCGGCACCTAATGATTTTATTGTTTATTGTTTTCCATTAACAAATGCACAAAGATAGCTGCAAGGGCCAGAACGTACCGTCGCCCTTTTCAAAGTTACGTTTCAAATGGTCGGTTGTGATGTTAGACAAGATCCATCGGTTAGTTGGTCCCCCCCATGGCCCCGGAAGGAAATTACCGACGTCAATATACCTATTCGCCCATCGCTCCTCCTCCGGTATCGCGCTGATATCACAATCGTCCGGATCTATCCAGCCGCTCCCTGGGAGTGCCCAAACCGGCTCGACGCGGACGGTGGTAGTGGGATATCCGGGAGGGGCGTGATATCTCTCGAACTACGAAGCGAAAAAGCATCACGGTCAGTGAGTACTCTGGACGCCGTGAAGAAGAGAATGTACCCACTTTCTGACTAATCCTGTACCTGGTCATCCTGCGCTTGGTTTGTCCTGATGGGGTTTCCTTCTTTGCTGTGCCGCTGCTTGATGAGGGTGCCTAGATTGCCTGCAGGTGGAGATTCTGGGACCTCCAGTTTGGTTGGGTGTTTGTTGTCGATGTCTAGGTATATGCAGTGCATCACCGGCACCCGCAAGCGTTTAAATACATCCTGCACACACAACCGAGCAGTGGTAGTGTGCACCCTTTGAGATAGCCTGAACAGAACGTGCCGTAACCCCTGTGAAAGGTTATCGTCCGTGCACAGATGAGATGTCCAGCCCAACGACGCTCAATAGATAATGGGTATTGTTATGCGCACGTAGACATATGTACATACGCATATGTACACGGGCATGCTCCTGACAATTGGCCACCGTGTGAATGGTTTGCCGGTGATAACCGAAGTGAATTCATAACCCCGGAGCGAGGTTCCCAGTGAATGCACCAACAGCGCAAACCTAGTTTTCCCTACATCCATGTTTGTTTGGTTTGCGCGTCTGCAGCTTGCCGTGCTGCAGGCGACGACGACAGATCTGGCGTGTAAATCAGCTGCGATTTGCGCCTCGCCTGCTTGATGCAGGCCCGGCAAACGCTGCAAGTAAAACGAGGCGGGAAACCTTGCCGCCACTATCTCGTACCTGCGCACTGCATACAGCTGAGCTAAGGTAGGCGAGGGATGATGATCGCGTTGGCCCGTATGCAACCTTGAAGTTGAAAACACTGGTAGTGCCGCAGTGACTGAGACGCCACCTTAAACTGCAAGGTATACGCACCTACGTGTGCTAAGAAGCCTAACCACGGGGTGATTGGGAGTAGAGAAGCTACCTGGTAGGCAGCCTCTTGTGTGAGAACTCGGTCCCGGGACTCAGGAGCATCATTCTTCACGTCCATGTTAGCACTCAGGTGTTCAGGAGTGTTAGACGTGAGTAGATGCCCGCTGCAGTATAAGCCCTGTTTGACTATGGAACCAAACATCTGCTGCTTGTGTCTGACGCTCTGTATGTTTCCGTCACACATGCTTGCTTAGGAAACATCAGGAAACACCCTCTCTACCTCTCTCGAATGGTATATATAAAGAGCATATTCCTTGAGCGTACCTCAGAGATTTTAAGCCCATTGCAATTCGCAAGGACACAACCCAAGTTATTCTTTGACTTTTGAAGCTGTCCAATCATTCGTCCTTCAATATGTCCACACCAACGGATTTTGACTGGACCAACTTTCGGATTTTTCAAGGAGAGTGCAGTGTAGGCAAAGAGATATTTGGGTGGAACAGCACCGATTTCGATGAATGGTTGAAGAAACTACGCTCGGGGCTGCAAGCAGATCCTTCCGGATCATCCAGTGGGATCCCGAAGGACAACGCATCCGACGTGCTTGCACTTCTCGACAGGTTCTTTCCGCTGACGGATGGAGATAAGTAAGTTTACCTCTCTCAACCCCGTTTTGTATGTCCGGCAGAAAAGATAGCTTCTAACTCAACGATCATCATAGGCCACCATCCGTCATAGTCTCTTTTGAGTCCGGCCAACTTGAGATCAGAGACCCCCTCTCAGCCTTGGGCTACATTTTCAGCATTGCCCGCATGTCCCAGGAGTCCCCGCCGGCGACCCTCACATGGTGGAACTACGTCGTGCCACTACTCGCTATATTTGCTAGGAGTGTGTTCTTAGTTTCCAGTACAGAAGATGCCCACCGGCCCATCATGTGTGGCGCAATGTATTTTGGTTTCCCGAGGAACAGCAACCGGCTGGTCGTCATGCTCGGCAGCTCAGGTGGGAGCCTCAAAGAAAATAACACTGCGCACGAACTTACAAAACGAGAACTGGGCAAGTGCAAGCCATTGCAGGGCCGGTGATCTTGGTCCCACTCTCGTGCGGTGGCCCGTGCGGCCAACTGCTAGTCAGTTGGCGCCGGTCCACTCACTCTTTAAAAGAGAGACCTCAACTATCGATATAGTAAATAGGCTCAATGGCCCAGTTGAGCTATTTTCTGGTATCAGTTGTAAAGGCTAGATAATGAAGCGGTGTTAGATAACGTATAGTTCGTCTACTCGGAAGCATATAGACCTCGATATAAAGGACTACTTTATTAGAGGGTATAAGGAGGATAGGAAGTTTAAACGTATTATAAACGATCTCTGGGCTTCGCTAATAAAGGGTGAACTAGATATGTTTTTCCGGAAAGGAATACCGTTCATAATATATGATAAACTACTATATAATATATGGGCCGATAGTATAAGGAGCTTATATATACCTTACTCCGAAGTAAAGAAAGTGCTTAAGGAAGCATACGATAAGAAGTATCACCTTAAGAAATATAAGATGCTGTATGACCTGCGAGGACTCTCGATACTTAATAAAACATACCTGGTTAAGTCATATATTTAACATTACCTATCTTATTAGCTTAACTAGACTGATAAGCAGCCGGTTATAAGAAGTTACTAACCTATATGACTAAGTAATAACTTATTAATATAAGTTATCGCTATCGATTTTATCTTAGCCCTATTAACTATATTATTATAAGGAACCACGTAGCAGTTATTAAACCATCTCATATTTAACTATATACTTATTATATTAGATAAGGCATTAAAGAGAATGCTCCTTATCTCTGGATATTTTAAGTATATAATAAAAGAGTAGAGAACGATGTTAGTAAGATAGTTACTAATAAGCAACTAAGAAATCCTTACTCGCATTATCTCCGATAGAGATAAGAAGTTTATATCAGGTCTCTAAAGGAGTATGTAGAAGGTACTCGGTACTAGGCTCCTAATAATGACAGTATACTACCTGTAGGCAGATAGCATATCGGAATGAAAGAATTAAATAGTAAAGATCGCTATATAATACTACTACTACGAGAACCTAAATACGTTATAAATAGAAATTCTAATAGCATTATAATAACACTTAAACAGCGTATATTTAGACCTAATTAAATTAAGCTTATATAAGTAGCTCTTCGGCTTTTGGCTTATAGGACTACTAAAGTGAATAATAAACTAGCAGCTAAACGAGTAGTCCAGCATCCTATGGGAATACTTATAACAAGATACTTAACTAGCTATAAACTTCGTATTGGATGCACAAGTGGAAGTGTCCCAGGAAAGGATGTCACGTGATGGCCGGAAGTAGAGGAATGGGCGCCTGAGGAATGGCGCCTAAGGAATGGGCGCCTGAGGAATGAGCGCCTGATGAGTGGGCGCCTGAGGAATGGCGCCTGAGGAATGGCGCCTGAGGAATGGGCCCACAACGCATGGAATGGAGCGCTTCCAGAAGACAAAGAGCGCCAAGGAAGCCAATTGGCGCAACCGGAAAGAGTGCTCCACAATGCCGGAAAAGGATGATCCGCCGTTTGCTCCTTTGTTCCAGACCTGTCTATATAACTCATTGAACGGCCAGAAACGGCCTGCTAGAAAGTTGAAGAAGAATGACACAAGTTGACCTTAATTACTACGTGTGCACTGTAAGCCGTGACTTCCAACACTTCGCCTTAGCTTGCAGCTAAGGCGAACCTATGATAATAACTACAGGCCCGTAAAATTCAAGAAGGACTAGATAGTGTACTTAAGGCTCTATAAAGGACACTACTTGCCTAAAAAGCCACCGCGGAAATACTCCTAGTAGAGAGCGGGACTATTCCGCATCTTGGAACGCGTCGGTCGACTAGCATATAAGCTAGACTTACCGCCTAATATAAATATATATCTCGTTATCTTAGTAGCTTAACTAGCGCTAACTCCGCGGGAAGTAAACCCTTTTAACTAAACTATACCACTGCTAGGATTATGTAAGCATATATATATAAAATATTAATATCTTAAGTTATACCTTTACATTTTACTATATAAATATATTTTATATAACACATAACTAACTTACTATATAATATATTTACACTTTTACATATGCCTCATATCGTATTTACTTAGTACCTTACTTACCTAGTACTATAATTACTATATAAGATAAAATGTTTATAAAAATTTATATTTTAATAACTAGCTAGCTTATAGTTATAAAAGCTATATTATTTAGCTAGTAATAACCTATACTATTATATATAATATAAGTATACTATGGAGCTGATTACGTAAGCATGACGTTAGCTAAGAATTCTAAAAGAATTTATAAGGGCTATACTTTACTACCATATTTCTATACCTTTCTATACATTACAACTCACTACATAGATTCCACATGAAGCTTCGGTGGCAAAGAGTTAATTTCTAAGCAATTTACTATATAGAAGCTTATAGAATATCACGCTTACAAGTATATAAAGGTGAATACCCTTTTACTATAATATAGTATAAGTTGAATAAAAAATAAAAGTCTCTTTACCTTATTACTGCTTATCTAATTTAATACGTGACTATTATTAACTACCCTTATTATGCTTATTACCTATCCTACAGCCTTTATTATCTCTCTTTACTTCGAGGTTAAGAATCTTTTACTTCCACTTATATTATATACCTTCGACCTTATCACAACCATAGGCTCTTAACTAATAGAACTAGTTTATGACAGCTAAAGCTCTAACTTAGGGCTGGAAAGTGGTGAAAATTAGTCCTTAAAGAGGATCATGGATTATAAACTATATAAGGGAGGCTTTAAATATCTAGTAAAATAGGAAGGATTTAAGAACTAATATAATAAGTAGAAAACCGAGTGGTAGTTATGTAAAGTAACTAAACTACTAATGGAGTACTAGGGCCAAAAAGACTACTAGGAAGCTAAGGAACCTAAAACCGACACGCTACCTAAGCTAATACCGGCACGCGAACTTAAGAACCCTATAAAGCGCTTAAGTTACCCGCGTAAAGAACCATTATAGCAACTAACTAGTCCCATAAAAAGAAGCTTAGGCCGCTTATAAAAAACTTCTTCTTAGCAGCTAAGCCCAATTAAGGAACTAAAAGTGAGTAATAACCTGAGCAATTAACTAGCTATGCTAAAGCCTTAAGCTACTTAACCCACGGCGCCGGAGCCTTAAGTTACCTAACCTATTATAGCGAAAACCTAGATTAACTAGCTTAGTACCTATTTAGTAATGATAAAGCTGCAGCCTAACCTGCTAACGTTACCTATAACTAGACCTATTAAGGATAGCCCCTAGGTGCTTAAGTACTAGCGATTATTTAGGCTCTTAAGGCGTTATAATAAGAATACTCCAGCAGGAACGAGCGCGTTTAATGCAGATCCCGAGAAGGGAGATAGCATCTAAAGGAATCCCGACAGCAGGGATGATAAGAAGAAGAGAGTGAGTGGCTACTAAGGGCAGTAGCAGCCTTTTCTACACCCAGCACTTAATATGGGAAACTAGCTTATTAGGCTTAATTATGCATTCTTACATATATAGCTAGATTAGACCATTAAGAGGCCCTCAGTCAGGTGACTAGCACCTAGCGTGATAGGTTAGTAGGAAGTACGGGCTATTAGTAAGGGACCTAGTGATAGCTGATATCTTTTAGCCACTAGCACCACTCTAAGACTCTTCCTGCAATATCTTACTTTTAATATAATATTTAATAGCTACGTTAGCACCTACAGCTTTCCCTTTCATATTGCTTTAAGCGCTCCCGGCGTTTAAACGCCTTAGTGTACTCCGATTCTCTTCCAGCGTAGAAAAACCATTCGTTAAGAAATCGTTACGTATCTAACTCTTTATTAAGGTACATTACTATTAAGCTATATGCCTTTAGCGCGTTTCTATTACTTAACCACGCTATCTTCACGATTTGGGTATTGTTTTCATTACTAAAGGCCTCTATAACCTCGGTTCGGACATTATTTATCTCGTCTAATATTGTTATATGGTTAACGTTATCTACCTTAATAGGGTAAAGATCGTCTCGTAAGATTCATACCGGTCATGCTAAATTCACTCTTACTACTTGTCTTACCATCTTATGCTCGGCTTCATCTCTATAAGTAATCCTAACGCGGTATAGGTTCTTTAGGTCCTTAGTCACTGCTCGATAATGCTATAAGGGATTGTCTTATTTAGCGCGAACTCCACTCTCTATCATTATTCGGATTGCGCTAGCTGATGCCTGGTTATTTACCTTATTTTTGACTCCCGAGGTATTAATTGTATAGTAGCGTGTATTGGTAAAAGTGGGCGGTATAGTGTAGTTAGATGAAAGCATTCATATGTTACTCGGCTGGCTAGCTGGTGGAGTGCGAGCGACATCTATATATGATGAGTTTAAGCTGCTTTGTGCAGTGGCCGGGTGTATGATACCATTAAGCAATTCGCGAAACGTCTTATTCTCTTCCGTTATAAGTTATTTAGTCTTAAACAATTTATCCTTAACTGATTAACATTCTTCCTTAACTGCCTAAAGCTTATTTTTAACTCAGCCGATTTCGTCGATAAGAACTTTAAGGGCATCAGTTTACTCCTTCATTTGCTCTTACATCGTATGCAGCATCAGCTGTCCGCTCTCACCACCCCTTTCATCTTTCCTTATCTGTTAACGCTCATTCGCTCTAGCCTTCGCGCTTGGTTTCCGCATACGTCTCTGCGGGCGAATACTACCCTCCTCTCCATCAGATGTGTTGGATTAACCGGCTATAACCCCATGGGGCTATCGCGTGGTCAGTGAGGCGCTGTTGGATGCACAAGCTGAACTGTGCCCCAGGAAAGGATG